>VSDK01027840.1:64981-82346 GCA_009767595.1 Symbiodinium kawagutii | reverse complement strand
CTTTCCTGGTTCTGAATCCCCATTCGGGCCACTCGTCACCCTTCGTCTCAAAAATACGTTGGGTTGGGAATGTGTGGTGTCTTTTCAGGTAATGCATCAAATATTCTGATTGATTACCTGATGGAAAGTGCCAGTTCAGGAGCGACCATGGCTACATAGAAGGTCTACCCACCCTACAATCGTGCATTCGTGCATCAACAGCGGCTTTGAAACTCTTGAAGTTGATTTCGAGACGCCTCTGCCCAACGAAGGTAGCTCAGCTAAGTTGCCATTAAGGAATTAGTTTCCAAAAGAACCCAAAACAGTCCAAATGTCACTTTGCTTTCCAAAAGATGTACAGGATCTGAGGGACCTTCGGGGAAATCCACTGAGTTTGCCATGGACTCTGTCCAACAACATCTTGCCGAAATCATCGCTGGTGGTGTTGAGATTTTGTGGATCTGCGGATGCACAGGGTGGCTTGGTCAAGCAGCTTGAGCCTTAGGATTCTCTGCAAATTTGTGTGGTGGTTCGTGGCATCAACTGATGCAGAATCTACTAGTGATATCAAGAAGAATGTTGAGAGCTCCAAGTTTTCCTACCACTGGCGCTTATCGGACTTTCAATCGCCCGCTCGCTTTGAGCAGTGCGTCCCGATTCTATGTACAATCCTCTGCCTCCGGCTTCGCCGGGGTCTGATTTTCAAGTTGCCACTTTGGGCTTCTACAGAGCGACAAAATGGTTGCTGATGTTCAACAAACCAAATGCAGCAGCACTTGCCCGTGCCAAAAGACGTTTGATGCTTCTTGTTGTACCACATTGGAATCATCTGAACAACTTTCCACTGCAATGAAAACAACTGATGGCATATCAGAAAATCACCGCTGACTCTGTAAGAAATTGCTGGTGATCTGCCTTCGAATCCCGGTGTTATACCATTCTCGATCTCAGAAAGCCCATCGCCCATCGGCACGCTCGAAGCAACTGCAGCTCACACAGGCTTCGCGGCCTTCAAACGCAGCCATTTGCGATAAGTTGGACACATCTTCGTCCAGGGTGGTACGCTGGTGGTTAAGCTGATAGGGTGATCCATCGGTGGCACTGCCGTCCCTGGTGGTTTCCCCGTGCAGCGCCTATCTGGGTGTCATCCAGAAGTTGCCCAAGCGTGGCACCTGGGAGAGGACATGTTGGGTTTCCTTGTTGTCAATAATGGCTTGATATATATATATATATATATATATATTTATTTATTTATTTATTCATATTTATTTATCTATTTGTGTATATATACATATATATATATATACTATATATATATACTATTTATATATATACTATTTATATATATGTATACTATTTAAATATATATATATATATATATACTATTTGTATATATACTATATATATATATCTTCAAGTCTCTTCATACTCCTTAACAATTACCATAGCTAGTCATGGCTAGGATATATTTAACCATCTTCCTTTTCTAGGTTTCCCTTAACAATTACCATTGCGCATGATGGCTAATAAAGGCCCATCGCCATGGATCATGAGGGAGATACTGTGGATAATCATTGTTGGGAGATCCATCAAGCGAAGAAAAACTACCTGTCCATTCTATCATAACTGGTGTTCGTGCCCATCATGTGCCTGTGATTCATGATCTCCCCTGATCGACCCCTTGCAAATCATAGATTCTTGGCTCTCAAGGCCTTGGTTCTCAGCTCGTGACTGGCTTCAGCTGGGCTTCAAAATTGTCCAGGTGGGCACAAATGGCTCCTGAAGTCACCAGGACTCCCAAGGTTGGTGGCTTCCGAGTCAACGAAAGAGCTCATGGAGATTGATCAACACCTGTAAGATGTTCAATTCCAACATGTTGTATCACTTTGGACAGTTTGATGTTTGAACAACGCAGAATTGCGTCTTTACGAGGTCGCTTTTAAGACATTAACCCATCAGCATCTGCTTGAAGCAAAATTGGCGAAGCCACTTCTTAGAGATGCTGGGGCGCACACCAGTCGTAGGTTGTGCGTCTGGCATGCTGACCTAAGCGCCAGCTTTTGTGAAGCGCACTCAGCGCCGACCCATGGAAGAATTCCTCCACAAATAGTACGACAAAGGGATACAGAGGGACCAACTGAGGACAGATCTCAACCATCTGCCAAAGGGATACAAAGGGACCAACTGAGGACAGATTTCTTCCAATCTCAACCCATCAATTTCTTACTGACAGGGACCCCTGATTGCCAGAGCCGTTCGCCTTCGGGATCCATCCACCACCGGTCATTCCCTTGACTCCCCAGACTGAGGGCGTCACTGCCTGCTCAGCTTCAAGGTAACTCAGGGCTGGCCTCAAGCTGGGTCAACACGGCAACTTGAATTGTTCTGAATATCTGGGTCTAGCACAACTTAGTCGCAGGTATCCACAACATCGAAAGTTGTTGAATCATGTGTGGCTGTCAAACAATTGTGTGCTCCTTTTCGGTAGAGAAACTGTAGGTATGATCGCAAGCAAGCGTTCTGGACATACGCGAGTTTGGATTAAGTGTCTCTGCATGAGGGCGGAAGATCACACTGGGAAAGTGCGGTTGTGTCTTTGGAACCTGCCCAAATGCTCCTTCTACTTCTACAGGGGGGACGGTGTGTGATGAACTACGTCTATCTACATCTGAGGATTCCTTCTGTAGATGTGTCTCTTATTTGTCATGGTTGCATCTGGTGAGTGTGTTGGTAGATGGAGTGATTGGGCCTGAATCTATCTTCAGCAAGAGATTCGAATCAAGTACTGTCTAGTTCAAAGAAAGGAGCTGATGATGTTCTCGATACGTGATCTTGGGACTTTGTTGAATATGTGAATGAAAGCAGCAACGGGAAGATCTTGCTGTGTTTTGCGCTATTCCGGCTTGGGACTGATGTGGCTTGCTGTCCTTTGTAAAATGTCGGTTTCATTGTGGACCAGTTGCGAGATAAGAATGATTGAGGCGTGGTGCAGGATGGAAAGCGATCAGCGCGTGCACAATGGACCCAAGTGACAGAGAGGGTTCGTGTGAATGGCCCCGGGACCCCCTTCCTGTTCCTTTCCGAAGCCAGATGTCCAAGGCAAGAAGAGTCTCCCGCCAGCTACCATTGTCTTTAATGATTTGCTACTTCAAAAGCATTTGAAGTTCTTCCTATTTCTTTCTTTGTTTTCTTTCTTTCTTTCTTTCTTTCTTTCTTTCTTTCTTTCTTTCTTTCTTTCTTTCTTTCTTTCTTTCTTTCTTTCTTTCTTTCTTTCTTTCTTTCTTTCTTTCTTTCTTTCTTTCTTTCTTTCTTTCTTTCTTTCTTTCTTTCTTTCTTTCTTTCTTTCTTTCCGGTATCTATTGCATCTTTTGTGGCGGCATGTTGAAGGTTGTCATGGCATGCCGAAAGTCTGTTGGTCATGTTCATGCAAACAACCCACAAAAATGCCAAGGTCCAGCAAACTTGCGAAGGTTGCTACTCTGTGGCACCCCACCCGTTGCCGGTGTAGACATCATCCCGAAGGGAAATCTTTACATCGATTGTCGGCCTGAAATTTTCAGCGCACGAGGATGTGGCACGTGCATTTTCACCCCAAAGTGAGTCAGTCAAACAAAGCTCAATGGCTGTGGATTAATCTTGGCTATGTTCAAATGGCCGTTAAAAGCCACCAGCTCACACACATCTATTCTCTTGTTCAAATGACCACGGATTCAAATAGCTGACCACCTGAAATGCGCTTCCCTCTTCAGTCTGACCATATCTTATGATTGTTTCAGAACCAATCTGACTGGTGCTTTGGCGCGGCACCAAAGTCATAGAGGTATTTCATGGCGTGAGAATGGGATGATTTACAGTAAGTGTTTTTTGCGCAGGGGCTCTCATGGTTTACAGTCGATCGCTGTAACAAAAAAACACTGCTTCGTCATGATCAAAGCCATCTGGCAGTTTGTGGGTGGTCCCAATCTGTCCAATCTGATGTGCAGGTTTCAAGTACCTTCTGTACACCTCAAAACTTGCTAAGACTACTCTGTTCATCCAGCAATTTTGTTGATACCCATGTGTACAATGAGCCTCAGGGCTCATCTGCAGTGTCTACCATCCCAAGAGAATAGTGACTGATAGGAGGCGCCAGCTATTTGGGTTGGAGAGGGCGTATCGACATGAACAAACTCCTCACCGGATCTATTGATCTCAGTTGGTCTGCCATGGTCTCCCAGGGCCTGCAGGAGAGGTTGTACTCTTTGTACTCTTCGCCCATGCGAGTGTCCACCACCCAGGTATTCCGCATCTCCAGCCTCACAATGGACTCAGCTGAAGTGTACCCACAGAAAACGACATGACACTGCCATGTTTTCGGAGTACACCATTCATGGATCCCACATTGTCCCTTCTTAAAAACGGGAAAATGTTGCGAAACCAGCTCCAAACAGTGGCGAAATCAACTTGTCTCGAAGCACCCCAGGGTCTGGAAGATCCACCAACATCGCCCAGCAACTCAAAAAGAGCAGCGCAAACCCCAACCAAACTGCTGGTGCCTTCCCTCGAATCCATTCGGGAACATTGCTGCACTTGGAACCTGCGGAGACAAATCATTTTAGGAACCTCAAAACTTCATATCTGCGTCGGATTCTGCCGCTTTGGATTAATCATTGTATTCCCACAATTTCCCACAATCAGGCATTGGAAAAAGAAATGATCTCTCGAAGCTGATCAAGGTGATCACTCATCATCATCATCATCATCATCATCATCATCATCATCATCATCATTATCATCATCATCATCATCATCATCCCAACATTCCCAACCGAGATGTTGGATCACTGGTGGCTGTTTCATTAACCCACCTGAATGGTGGCAAGCTGGTCGTCTGCTCCCATGACGTCAGCATCAACGACCTTGGGACCACAGGTACTGCGAAGTGTGTCACTAGCCTCAAGACCAGCTTGGTTGATGGCTACTACGGGGTGTTCATAGTCATTCATAGTCAACAAATGATGTGAATGATCAATAATGGTTGCTTATGGTCAACAAAAAGTGCCTTTACCCCCGGCTTTGATCATGGTTCATACTGGCTAATTGGTTCTTTCTTATAATGTTTCGAATCACATCAACATGCTTAAGAACGGTGAAAACTATGGTTAACAGCTCACAATGGCCAACATAGTGGCTAACATAGTGGCTAACATGGTGACTCACATGGTGTGTTGCTTCCGCACCAAGGCGCCGAGATCACCAGCGCTTCTCCACGTCTCCAGCCACGCCTCGGCGCCAGAAATCTACGCGATGGAGGTACCATCCTCCATGGAAGGTCACCCCCACGGCTCACGAAGTCTGCTGAGAACGGCGCTATCTTTGGGAAGTCTGCGACATGTCTGAGCTCAGCACACAACCAACGTCTCGTTGAACTCAGGATTCTCAGTAGCAGTCGCCACCTCGCTTACGTTGCAATAGATGCCCCGGGAGCAGCCAAGCTTTGATTTCTCGCAGTTTCTCGTGAAAAATGTTGGACAAATGAAGGGATCTTCTGAATCTACCCACGGAAGGGAATCTGTTTCTTCACAGTTGGGATGGGTTCAGTAGGTACTGTACTCTGTTTCAGATATGTCAACTGGCCGCTTGGGAAACCTTGGTTTGTGGATAGATGATACCCATTGGTTAGATCCTCTTCATGCTGTTTATCAGGGGGATCGGACATCTTCACCCGATTGGTACTCAAAATCATCGCATTTTTTGACTGCGAAATGTCAGGCCGTGGTACCATGATTGGCAATTGGTACCCAAAAATCATGAATTTGGTGATTGGTACCATGATCCAAAGCTGATTGTTTTCTGGGACCTTGCAACACCAAAGCACAGATGTGCTTGTCAAATGGGGGCCCACGCTTTCGGTCAGAAGCACTGCCAAAACATTGCCACTGCTTTTCACTTGCAGAGTACCATGCTAAACCCGGAGACCAGCACCCTGTTGAACATAGTGTGAACCCATACTTGATCCAAAAGTGGTCGCGTGCCAACAAAGAATGGCGGATTATAACATTGACAACAGCCTTTGGTTATGTAATGGCATGTAACCAACGATACTGGTGAATACTGGTCAATGATGGCTAGTGGTTCATGACCACGTTTATAACGCCTGCTAAGCGTTGACAACCATGGCCAATCACCACAGTTCATAATGGTCGCACGTGACGGTTGGCCTACTCATGCAAACTCGAGTGTAAGTAGGGGTTGGATGCTCAGGTTTCTATTCGTGCCAGTTGGATTGGTCCAAAAAGAATGGCACCTAATAACCATTCAATAACCAGATGGTACCTACTAACCATCCAATAACCACCATGTTTCAATGGTGGTAAATACCTACTGACAGTTACTAACCATTCAATAGCCATTATGAATAGGGAAACCACCAAGCGGCACGGCGTTCAGAGGATCTTCGTGCCGTTCCAACAGCGTACCCGCTGAGCCCCAGGACGGTGGTCTTGGCTCTGGACCTGGCTTTCCCGGGTACCTGGCAGCGACATCGTCCATGGTGATATCCCTGAAAAATACGTGACAACTCATCTTGGTTAATATTGGCTGATGTGACAACTAATCATGGTCAAATAGTGGCTGATGTGACAGCTAATCATGGTCGATAGTGGCTGATGTGGCCACTAATCAAGTTCAAAAAGTGGCTAATCTGGTCAACCATGGTTGATTTCATCATCGTTGATCATACTGATGATTCCTAATGGTCAATGATGATGGTCAACAATACTGGTTGATGGTTGGGCCATTTCGCATGCTGAGGGTAGACGCAATCGACGAGTGTCCAGTCTGGGCAGAAAAAAATGTGATCTTTGTTTCGTTGGTCCATGCCTATATTCGAATGAACAGCGATCCAAACCCGCTCGTACCATCTCGGTTGGAACTCGTCCAGCAATACATTCAGGTAGGTTCATGACTAGAAAACCATTTTCTCAAGCAAGCAACCAACCGACCAACCAAGGAACCAAGCAACCACCCACTGACCAACAGATCGTAGTTCACCGGAGCCTGCACAACAACGTAAGGATCGGAATGCCCGGTTCGGTCAGCTTTGGGCAGTCCTCCAGACAGCAAGACAAATGTGCAAGTGTGAAAATGCTATGTAGATGTATGTGGATATATGTGAAAATGAAAGGTGATAGATGACTGTGATCCATAGGACATTCTAACTTATTAGTGAAAACATGACAATGTCGATAGATGATGGACGTTTGAGATCGATCCAATACACAACTTGGATTGTCGTAATCCGATTCACAACATGTTGATCCATTCCCCAAAGAATATAATGCCACACGCAGGACAGTGAATCCTTCAAACATGGATGGGGCCGACCACGACTGGTACCAGGGAACGACTGGAGTGAGCCAACCCGCCAACCCGTGTCCAGCAGCTGAAATGATGGTAACATCCAGCGTTTGGCTCCCGACCTCTGTGGGCTGAGAGAAGTGTGAACAAGCCCAGGTTCCCATCATTTCAATCTTCCTCTACCCTGATCAACTACTAAAATCCACGGATATTCTCAGACTACATTGGACTCATTTCCAAGCGATACATGCCACAGGCCGAAATCTCGGGACCTGCTTTGCCTTCTGGAACGGTGCCTGACGGATACCCCTCGGAAGAGACTCCATTGGCAACTCCATTAAGAGCCCAGCCGGAGGCCAACGTTCCATCCGTGCACTTTGCAAAGCTTGTTCTTTCGGAGTGGCCTTAGGGCGGGGAGTCCTGGTCAGAAGTATCTCAAGTCAATGATCATCGCAGTGCGTCTTACCCTTCGCTACGTTTCTGTACCGAGAACAACCCTCAGCCTGATTTCCAGCAGCCATCCAGGAGTAAATGGAATATTTCCCCATGTTCAATACATCATTTGGGTGTTTCTCGAAATAGGGGTACCCCCCAAATCATCCTTTATCAACCATTTTTGGTAAGCAAAATCAACAAGTTTCCAGGGGGTCCCTATGGCTTGAGAAACCACCATATAGTACTTGTTGAATCGTTATTCTTGGTGATTATCCCCTATTATTTACCAGTATAGTCCCCTATGAAACCATTCAGAAACCACCAAACTGCTCTTTTTGTTGGTTCCTATCCCCTATCATCAACCTTATTAACCACTATAATCCCTATAAAAAATCTGTTGAAACATCGGGGACCCACCTTGGAGATGAGTCCTATGATACCACTGAGCTTCCGCGCAGTTGCCAGGGCGCCATGGCTGCGCTTTGGGCGCCAATCGGGAACCTCCATAGTGTCCTCCACCTGGGAGGGGAGGACTCCTGGGACCAGCTATAGCAGGTGGCTGTGGGTATAACTACGTCGGTAGGGAATGGTCAATACGAAAATATGAAGGTATGAATATGTGAATATGAAGTGTCTATATATGTATTATATATAAATATATACAGTACACTAATATACATCATAGTTGTTATGTAGTAATTATTATCGTAAGGATTACCAGGTACAACTCTAGGCACAAGTGTTCAAGGAAAAAAGAAACAGCTCGTAGCTGAACTGCATTGGGGGGAAGATAGAGAAAATTGGTGTCTAATTGAGGTTGATTCATGCTTGCAATGCGGACCAGCTGTCAGCTTGTCATATCAACAGTTGATAAATAAATGTCATTGATCATCAAAATCATCAAAGAACAAAACGGGTCGTTTTGATACTCTCCATTTTGGTATGTGAGCCAGGGCATTGTCGCCTGTCAAAACGTCAGGAGTCCAAAGACAAAATGGTGCTGATGGGTAATGTTGCAAGACTCAGCATCTGTGCGGGCCCGACTACTCATCTGTTTCATTGGAAAACTGATGCCACGTCATAAACCCAAAACAAAGTGCTTCTCATACTACACATGCCTGGCTACAAAGAATCTCCATTCACTTACGTACACTTCCGTTATGTGTAGGATGTTATGTTACTTATCTCCATTTCCTTGTGTCTTATGTTATACTTGTCTTATTCACTTCTGTATGCTTCTGTTATGTGTGAGATCATCATGTGGCTTGAGAACCTCTTCACGGAAGGCCGATCCGTGGACGGCTGAAGCTGGGGAGATGGCATTGTGGACGGTGACTGGATAGGTCATTGGTCGAGCGGGCGGTGCCACCTCCAGCTTCTGTCCGGAGTCCTGCGACCGGAGGCGAGGAACACGGGGAATCTGCGAAAGGAGAGCGCATCGATTTAGAAGTGGGGAAAATGGTTGCGCTGTCCCCTTGCATCTCTGGTGTGTGCTTGTATATATATATATATATGTGTGTGTACACATATGTATCTATCTGTTCATATATATATATACATAAACAAATATACATATAATCCTCGGGATTCTCTCGTTAGTCGAAGTGTAGTACCTCTGAAAGAATCGACGGAAGGCAGAAGGCTGAATTTTCACTGTCACTGGAGAGCATCCACACCGACTGTCTTTGGAAAACACCAATGACCTTTAACATCCGATAAGCACCCAACAATCAACACATCCCTTGAGACTGCATCCCTTCAGCAGGTTAATCCGAATATCCACCAGCTGCTTTGAGGGCGAACATGAAAAAACACAGCAGAAGTCAACGGGAGCGCGATCCTTGGAGTGAAGGCTGCCACTCCCACTGGTGTGGTCAGATCTGGGAGGAAGTTCCAAACTCATCTGAGCTGGATCGACTGCCTCAGGTCCCAGGAACTTGGAGGCAGCATGACATGATTTCATCTGTAAGTGCCATAGAGAATACGATTTATGACATCCACCTTGGAGCAGGCCCTCACTGATTTATCCGTAGTCCCCGAAGTCATTTCGAAGTGCACTGAGTGCACTGCATTGGTTTCCTTCAGAAGCATTTTGCCTTGATCGGGCCTCGGCACCGGATGGCTCTGGAATTGCCATGGAGAGTCATCCTCAACGGAGGTGGAGTTCGATAGATACTACCTGCTGACTAGGCATTGGTTGCATCCCTCGTCTACAATTTACCAGCCAACCAACCAACTACCAAGCCACCCAACCAACGCAAACCTGTCTTCATGAGCAACAACAAACAGCAACGGCAAAAAGAACAACAACAATCAAAGTCATAATGATAATGATCAAAACAAACGTCATCGCAATGATGATTGTAAAGATTAAAAAGCCAAACATCAAATGAATCATAGATCATCAAAAACGACAATAACCATCGTAAAGATGTTTTACAAACAGCTAATGACACGGTGAGAAGCAACCAACTGCTGTGGGATCAAAGTCCACTTCTCACCATGTCACGCTGGTGGTGCAGCCGTGGTCAGGAACTGGTGCTGAGAATGTTCTGCCAGAGTTGTAGCATCCTGAAGCAGACCAGGTTGATCAACCGGCAGAATGGTACATGGCTTGGGGAACCCACAATCGATCCCATACCACGGATCTCATACACCCTGCTTCAGCTATGGGAATACAGGTGTCTCACACTTGAAATGAGCGAATTATAGACACTAATTGGGAACATCTTCAGATTCAAATGGGATATAGTATCTTGTACTCATCCTTCGGTTGTAGAATTTCGACCAGTCCACTGACTTATATATTTCCAAAGCAGAACTACGAAGTGATTTCAGGCCCAAACATCCATTGCAGCTGGCATCTAAGCCACTGCGAAGTTCAATGTGAGTTGGTTGTGCCAATAGTTGGTTGATAGCCAGCGTGAGGAGAATCCAAACAATGTAGTTAATTCCAGCAGGACAAAAGACCATCAAACAATGCCAACAATACGGTGGCAGAAACAACAAAAACTGCAAAACAGCAAGCAACAGCCACAACTCAAAGACCTCGACCACAAAAAACACGACAACATGAACACGATATAACACGACTTAACAGGAGAATCACCACAAACATAACACGATAGCCTACAATTCAACCAGAGTTTTTTCACCCAGATCTGTCCTCCCGATGCTTCACCGACTCCAGTCGCTGTTGGTTGACAGGTGCGCTTCCCTTTCGCACCGAAGCGGTTCCCTGGGAGACCGAGTGGCTCTCCTGTGGAAACGCTGGTGTAGGAGGAGGTTCCGGTGGTGGGAAAGCCGCCTTGCTCCTTTCAGTGGCATCTGCTGTGAAGGTCGTGGTGAAGGCATGGCCCCCTGGGAACCGAGCCTCCATAGCATGGCGATGATCCACATGGACCAGGCCAGCATAGTCGGAGCGCTTGGTGATGTCATCGGGCAACTTGGGGTTGCAGGGCCTCGCCAGGTCCCGGACCCTAGCGGAGCACTTGCGCAACTTGCGGGGTTGGTTGGCGCGTGGAGCCTGGCCAGCCAGGTCCATCAGCATGGCGTTGTACGTCATGCGGTGCTCCAAATCCGCCTGGGTCTCGGCTCTCCTCGCCTGTTCCATCTCCTTCCACGCCACTTTCCACGTCTCTTCGGTTTGGATGCGCTTCGTTATGGCACGAATGGCCTCACGATCTCCGTGAAGAACTGTGGGAGTCAAAACCTTCTTCAGCTCCTTCATAGGCATGCTATCCAAATTGGATGTCATGGTCTCGTGATATTTGTGGTACTCTCCGCGTGCTCGACGGTGGGGTGCCCAAGTAGCAGCCATCTCCTTCTGCTCGTTTTCGATCTTCCGGTTGTAGAAACGATCCAAAGTTTGCATGCGCACAGTGTTGACGAAGGCTTTCTTGGCTTCCCATACCTTGGATGTGCTCATGGGCCTCGAGGAAATACATGATAACCCTTCGTAAAGAGGTTGCTTATCCACTCGAAAAAATAGAATGGAACAATGGTACAATCTGCAAATAGCTGACCCAAATCACCCAAATCCAAGAAAGTTTAACTTTATCCTATATCAAACACTATTTAGATGCAAGTATAGATAGATACCTGTGCATATAAGTATATACATATACATATATTTATACTAGATTGACTTCATAAACCAATTGAACTCACATATGAACTAACATATATATATATATACATATATATATATATGTTATCTAGGCAAATATATATATATATATATATGTATTAACCAAGGTACATTTACAAGATCACATGGTTTAATTAATAACCGAAATGATTTCGCAGATTTCGAGTTTTGGAATCTGATTTACTAAAGATTAACACTAGCGTTGACCTCGAAAAGGTTTCTAGTAATCAAAAGATCATTAAGTCAATATTGATTCATTACTAAAGATTAACACTGGGTGTAGGTTTATATGGATTAATGGGCGAATGATTCAATACTAAAGATTACCAGTCAAGATCATTTTATACAGATTAATTACTAAAGATTAACACTAGATTTTGATTCATTACCACTAGATTTTTCACTAGATTTTGATTTCAAAGATCAACACCTCGAATAAAGTTGGCTTTTGATTAACTACTAAAGATTAACACCAAATAAAAACCCAAAAAGCTTCACCCTCCAAACGTCTCCAACTGGGCCACCGCATGGTACGCCTCCACCCGGTCCATCCGCTCCATGAGATCCGCATCGCTTCGAAGCTTGGGACCGTGATAGCTCCTCCAAGTCCGAGGACCTAAAAAGGCCGGGGCCGTGGCGTGGCCGTGGTGGATGGGCAAGGAACCAGGGTGGTGGTGAATTTGTAGTGGAGAATAATGATTCACATTTTTGTTTAACAATGGTTAGTAATAACACCAAGAATTTTTAGTAATGATTGACAATGGTTAGCAATAACAATGGTTAGTAATGATTAGCCATTTGAGAATAATGATTAACAATGGTTAGAAATAATGTTAAAGATGGTTAGGAATGGTAATGGTGAATGAATCATTATTGGTAATGAGAATAATGATTAACAATGGTTAGTACTAACACCAAGAATTTTTAGTGGAGTAACCAAGAATTACTAACCAAGAATGGTTAGTAATGGTTGATAATCATAACGGTTAAAATAACAATGGCTAATAATAACAATGGTCAATGATAATATGGCCAACAATGGTTGATAAGAATAATGATTAATAACAATAATGATGATCATAATGGTGAATAGTCGAATGGTGGTAATTAAAAGTGGTAAATAATGGTTAGTCATGGTAAGCAATGATGGCTAGCGATAGCTGGTTGATGATGGTCAATCATGGTGAATAGTGGTAAATAATGATTGATAAAGGTAGAAAAGTAAACAATGATTAATCTATGATGGTTGATGATGGTTAATGGTGGTTCATGATGATTAATGAGGGTTAGATGATTCACAACAATCAATGTTTGTTAGTTTACTTGATTCACATCAGATGACCAATGGTTGAACATATTCAGCAAAGGCCTGGAACTAGCCAAAGATCCCTTTTTTTTAGCTCCCTTTTCCGATAAACACTGACCAACTCAAATGATCTAAAGTTCTAAAGAAACGATGTAGGATGCGGAGTTGCCCCAACGCCCAGACCCAACAGCCTGCGTGAGTTGGGTTGTTCCACTGATTTTCACCCGGACGACTTGCAAAGAAAGTCTGGTTCTTCAGCAAGTGCCCCGCTCGTGAGCGCCAACCTAAACCTCCAACATCTGGCACCCCATTCTCCAACTTGAACCGGATGAGGCCACATCTATTCCGCTCTTCACGTCGATCTGGAAATCCCAAGGCCATCTTTGGTGCAAAGCCATCAGATACCGTGGGGTTCTCCCAGGTATCGTTGCCATCACCGTCTCCGAGACCTTCCAAAGCACCTGGAGCATCATTCACTGCGGCACCAGCATCTTCCACAGATGGTGGACTGGGGCCCCCTGGATCCACGGCTGCCATAGCTACAGACGGAAACCAAAGAAGCAAATGAGAAATGCAACAGGAACAGCTGCTGCTGATGGGATATTGCTGCTTCACTTGCTGGTGGATTGGTAATGACTTCGCCCCCACTGTGGCCACAAGTTCTTGGGGATCTGAATATGTCATGGCACTTCATCCTAGCAGCCATGCCATGGCTGCGGTCGTGAGTCAGGTTGTTGCGTCTTTGATCAACTTCAACACGATTCCGGAGGACTACAAACACTTCAAAATGCACCAGAATGTTGCGCACATTTTCCCCATCACATCTCTGGCATTTAAGACTTCCCTTTGGCAGCATGGTTTTCAGCTGCTGAGTTTAGAGAAAAGGCCAAGAGAGGTGCGCAGCTATCTTCAAAATATTCCAAGCTCGCGACAGTCTTCCAAGGGAAGGAAAGTCGGAAAGTCGGAACTGCTTCGATCCATTCGGTCGTTTCTCTCTGTAAAATCGCGGCCATGCTGAGAAACGCTCAGCTGACACTTAGCCAGGGAACGGACACCTCTGAGCCATTCCCTGATCGCTCAAAAAATGCAAACATCATCCAATTTCAGACAGCTCCCATTTCCACCAGTCCCAACCTTGAGCGCATTACGCTAGGTTTGTTCATTTGGATTTGGTCGGATCTTTAAAGTAAGTGGGTCTCATGCACTGCTTGATTTCTTCTGAAAGGCTGGTGGCTGGTGCCCTCTTGTTCTGCTCATCACCTCTTGGCATTTGCCATGGCATTATGGCCACGAGGGCCACTCAGTGATGATCACTGAGGCAAATGGATCATCAAAATCAGGACTTCGGTTAACAATGGTTGATGATGTCCAAAGATGGCTCATATAATATATGGTCAATCTGCTCGTACCCCAAAGAGAAAGTCCGTCTCCCATGTCAGAGTATTCTATCTGTTCTCTTGCAAAACCATGGACAAAATGGCGAGACCAATTCATAATTGGTATGACTCGGTCCAATAACTCGGTATAACCACCCAAAAAAGCAACCGACCAACATGGTGACCACTGTGGCCTTGCCCTAGCCACGGCTCTCTGCCACACTTCTGAGATCCACTTTGAGCGGATCTCAGCTGACTCTGCGTTGCACCCACGACTCAAAAGGTACCAAGTGAAGTTGTCCGTTGATGAAAGGCACCCCACAGCTATCAAGTCACTGTCAAGTTCAGTATTTAAACATGTGACCTCTATACCTCTTCCGTGGACATTGGTCCCTTCTGTCGGCACTCCATACCATCAAGATCACTTCTGATCGTGGTGAAATACATGATGCTCGTGTCAGTTGCTTCTCGGATCTCCCGGCTTGCTCAGCACTTGTACTGACTTGGAGTCCTGGCAAATCTGCCACAAACCAGCAGCAAGATTCGCGGTGCAGGTGCAAATCGGGGACCAGAGAATGACTCCCAACAACCTCAACCACCCCCCCCCATGGTGTCCCCTGGCGCCTCACATCCCTTGGAGACCCAAGGCTGCCCGGAGGCAATGGCAACGGCATGGCTTGTACAGGGTACTGTCCTGACCAACGGAGAACCACTGGGCACAGCGTTGGAGTTCGCCGGGTCACCATGAGATCACTGAGTTTTCACAGCGCTGGTGCAGTTCATGGTGTGATTCCAAGACCTGTGTCCGCGGTTGGAAGTACCTCAGGAGGTAACTCATGGGTCCCAAAAATAACAAGGCCTTTGTATGGCAGGCTGATGGGCTGATCCCCTTCCTGGAAGACCCTTTTTTTCCCAACTTGGTCTGCCAAACGAGGCTCCGCTTCTGGTCACGGTAGGAACCGGTAATCCTCGCGCGAATGCTGAGCTGACCGATATGGCGTAGTTCAACGCACCCAGATGGTTGACATCAATGGATGGAATGATGACTATCAAAGCACCATTCAGAACCATGGGAGGGCAATCGTAAATTTGCATTTGCATTAGTACCAACTGTGCAAGTATGTAGTGATAGTGACACATTATTTGCAGTAGTAATAGTGATACTCATGACCCCATACACTTGAAACGATAAAATAGCATTTGGACGGATACTGATAATGACAATCATAATACTGACACAAAATAAGTACAGAATGGTTCTTCAAACATGAATGAAGTCAAAGATAATAAAGGCAGTTGTGGTAACGGTACAAATCATCCCCACAGCTTTCGTGTTTCGTTGCGGACACCAGTGCATCAAATCATTCCAAATCTGAGACATCTCCAAGTAATGGAAATTCTACACCAATAAAATATTTAACTTTTTAGAGATTAAATCTGTTTCTACATCTCCTAAAGAAAAAAACAGAACTGCAGCAAGACATAGCAACGAACATCTCCATCTCAAAGCGCCTCATGCACAGCATCACCGGCCAATGGCTTGGCCAATGTGCGAAAAGGAGTCTCCACAAAAGCACTACAAACAATCATCTTGTGTGTATCTGAATTGGTAGACCCTTGCTGCTCACTTGTGAATGGCCGATACCTAGTGGCAAGTGATAGTTGGCAAATTCTTGTTGACTAGTTCAGCTGTTGCAGTAGCTGTATGAATACATAATGCCAGTTCCCATACAGTAATGGAAGTTCTTAGGCTCACTCAATTGTCCGGCTACGATCCTTCATAGGGAATGTGGCATCTCTGATGGCAGTTTCAAGAGGAATGCTCCACTTGTTCTCAGAATAAGCAATGTCAAAATCCACCTCCCTCTCTCTGCTTGAAAATCGAAGCCCCAGTCTCTGCCACAGTGCGCCAACATTCCGATTTCGGGCCAACTCGATTTCGGGAGGAAATCAATGATCGAATGAGGTTCCCCATCATTCTCCTATCTTCTCAAATTTAAATGCTTTCGACCGTTTCATGGTCCATCCATGGTCCATCCATAGTCCATCCATGGTCCATCCATGGTCCATCCATGGTCCATCCATGGTCCATCCATGGTCCAACCCAGTCCTGGAGTGCTGGAGATCACCACGGGGTTCGCATGAAACTGCCCACTGGGACTTTGGCCAAGTCTGCCAAAAGACGACCATAGCGCAGGCGGAGGTGGAACAGGATCCCTCAGCAGAAGTGATGACTTCCACACAAAGCTGCTCCCAAGAATCGTTCGGGTTAGGACTGAAGATCTGGAGATGCAACTGCGGCCACATGAGAGCCTTTCTCCAACTCAGGTCTCAACGAGAGATAGCGCACAAGAAAAACAAGAAGTGAAAAAGAAAGAAAGAAAGAAAGAAAGAAAGAAAGAAAGAAAGAAAGAAAGAAAGAAAGAAAGAAAGGAAAGAAAGAAAGAAAGAAGAAAGAAAGAAAGAAAGAAAGAAAGAAAGAAAGAAAGAAAGAAAGAAAGAAAGAAAGAAAGAAAGAAAGAAAGAAAGAAAGAAAGAAAGACAAGAAAGAAAGAAAGAAAGAAAGAAAGAAAGAAAGAAAGAAAGAAAGAAAGAAAGACAAGATAGACAAGAAAGAAAGAAAGAAAGAAAGAAAGAAAGAAAGAAAGAAAGAAAGAAAGAAAGAAAGAAAGAAAGAAAGAAAGAAAGAAAGAAAGAAAGAAAGAAAGAAAGAAAGAAAGAAAGAAAGAAAGAAAGAAAGAAAGAAAGAAAGAAAGAAAGAAAGAAAGAAAGAAAGAAAGA
>VSDK01027840.1:17595-54227 GCA_009767595.1 Symbiodinium kawagutii | reverse complement strand
TGCTGCTGCTGCTGCTGCTGCTGTATTGTTACTACTAATGCTACAGGGAAAGGCCCTCATCTGCGCACACCAAGAAACCTCATCTGCTTACACCAAAAAAAATCATCTGCGCACACCAAAAGACTCATCTGCGCACACCAAAAGATTCATCTGCGCACACCAGTTAAGGTCAACATCCGGCATTTAGGGTTAACATTGGGGACAGGGGACATGGGGACATGAGGACATGAGGACATGCACTCAAAGTACCACGCCTGCCACACAAAGTCACACTTGCAAGACATCTGACAATCAGCTGATGTTCCGTTTGCGTTGTGGAAAGTATGTGGAAGACGAGCGCATGTGCTCAAAGTGCCACACCTGCCACACCAAGTCACAATGGCAAGAGATCTGACCATCAGCTGATGTTCCATTTACGGTGCGGAAAGCACATTCAGGACGACTACATTCACTCAAAGTACCACGCCTGCCACAACCGAAGGCCGCGTGCACAGATGAGTCGTTTTCCGCGTGCACAGATGAGTCGTTTTCCGCGTGCACAGATGAGTCACTTTCCATGCTACGGTCCTCCTACAGAAACTGCTGAGCAGATTTACCCTGTTGAGCGAGTAAAGTTTCTCGGGATCGTTTGGAGTCATATAGGGGGAAGAGACTGGAAAACTTGAATCAGTTGTATCATCCAAGTTTTTGTTCATCATGCTGGTGCTGTTGCGTTGCCGCTTCCCACAGCATTATACACCTGCTTCAGCAAGGCTACCTTCCCATTCCAAACTCACCACCAATCATGATGGTCTGCATTTTTCAGTTTTGGGGATGAACTCATCTGTTCAAGCCACAGAACCTTGAGGCATGGCCGAAATAAAAATGTACTCCTTGTGATAATAATCCCTAATTTGATAAGTCAGGAGCACCTAGACCCCTCTCAACAACCAATCAACAAATCTGTTTGGTGTCTCACTTGGGCACTCAAAAATATGCCAACCCATCATCCCAACCTATAGTGGTCTTCCACTTGCGCACTCATTATTACTGAGTTGTTCTCAGTAGTGCAAGCAATAACCTACCATTTTGGCCGATTAATAGCTATTGCCATGTTGGGTTATAATACACCCCAACAGCAAAGCAAGTACATGCAATTCCTATCTATCAGCCCACCTATTCACAACTAAACCAGGCAAGTTTCGGGGGTCTCACTGACTTGTCTCTGTTTCGGGCCAAGGCGTCCTGGCTTTCCCACCCGCCTCCCAGACCTGGTCTTGACGCTCTGTGATGGACTGCTGACGTTCAGAGAATTTCGTGGAAGTCTGCGAGGGAGCGGCCCAAGGCTCCCCCAGAAATCGCTGGACTTTTGGAGCCGGCCAAATGGCGAGCTGGGTCAAGGCTTTAACCAACAATAATGGTGCATGATAACCAACAAAGCTATAGGGAAAACGATGGCTAATGATGGGGGAACCAGGGGTACAGGGTGAACTGACCCACAGCCATATCAGGAATCGGATTACTTGGGATATGAGCTGAGCTGGTCCAAATATCACAATTTGCAGGGCTGCTGGAGGGATACCATTTCGATCGATGTGCTGATAATTCAGAATGTTCAAATAAACCAGATCTTCCGGGTACGCAAATACCCATGGTGGCATCCAAACCAAAAAAAGAATCCATCATTTTGTAGGTGCCCTTCATTGATCTTAGTATTTTTCTTAACCGCGCAATATCTTTGGTCGTGCACATCTCAAACTGAACAAGCTGAGCTGGGGATGTTCAATACATTGTGGTCTCCATCCCAGAAAATTGTGGTGACCTGGTCTTCCAACGGTGATCGCGTCTCTTGCCTTTTTAAGCTACGACCCACTTACACAGCCACCGTATTTTGAGCCACCCAACACGACTGCAGCGAAAACTGCCCAGCGAGGCCTGACTCAAACGCACATCGAGTTGCTGGCATTTCACCTGAGCAAAGGTGGCGAAGCGTCGGACCTTCGAAAAGCTCGGCCTCTGAAAGAGACCTCTGCAGCCAACACACTTCGATGTCGTTGATTTTCCGCGCAAAATCATATGCTTGCTGACTTCTCTCCATCGCTTGTTTGCTTGTCTCACCTCATGACTCGTCGACTCTGAAACGTGGAGCCAGAGGACACAGTTCAACCAATTGCATTGTTCATAAATCATTAAAGTGCAGCTGCTACAGCCGAGGCTCCTTGAATACGAAGCTGGGTGTTAACCTCCTGAACAAGCAGCGTTAGTGACCAAGACAAGCACAAACCTGGGCCCACGCCTCGACAGCTTTGTTGAAGGAGTCGAGCCTCCTAAGACCAAAGGTCCAACATTGTCCAATGCAAATTGAGGTTGTGTCAGTGTTAAAGAGATCTGCAAGACTGAACGGGTTCGCGAGAAATGCTCATGTTTAGGTGGTAACCGACCAATGCTTGGAAGTACCATCTGTGGCGAAATCTAAAATGCCATCGCCAAGTTGCTCAGATGCCATATGCATCCAGTCCCTGCACGGTACACCATCTCAACATTTCACCAAGCAGATTTAGCTGATTCCGACTGGAGATTCTGACAGTTCAATGTCAAAATGGAGCTATTTTGATGCGGCGCTGTGACTTTGCTCTTGCTGGCCTTGTTTCTCTTTCCAGCTTTACTTTCAAAGATTGCAGGTCTGCAAGACGCTGTTGTTCAGCCGACCTTCTCTCCGAATGCTGAAACGCAGGTTGCTCAGACTATCTGCTCAAGGCACATTGCGAGAGTGCTTGAAGATGATGCTAGTCTCACTAGTCTCATGTTTTGCAGTTGGGAAGAGACATGCTCACGTCAATCATACGGGTCTACATAGTCGCCATTTGGTTTCCAAACATCACCCGTTTGGGACGCAACTGGGATAAACCGATGGCCAAGCTATGCCAAGCTATGCCAAGCTATGCCAAGCTATGCCAAGCTATGCCAAGCTACTCCAGTGCTTGCTTCTGTGCTTCGCATAGCACCATGCATTCTTTCAACATATCGCTCTGCGGCTTGGCTTCCTGGAAGCTGCCAGGGACATCACGTCATCTCTACGATGGAGATCCAGTTTGTTAACAAAGGACCACATGACACCCTGCTCCGTGGGGGATCCTATGTCACGAGGACATGCCAGATTCCAGGAGTCTTCAAGGAATACAACCAACACTAATCAATCCTGGTGTGACCTGGGTTACCCCACCAATGAGGTCATTCACATTAGCGACCCTACAACTATCAGCGCCCCAAAACCATGGTGCAACCCACAGATTTCACTGCAAAGGCGTCCTGGATCCGGTCATGTCGCTCTTGGTCCACGGCGCGACGAAGGTCCTTCGGAATCAATGAACTTAACCGGCTTCGATGATGGAAATCTACGGCATCAATTTTGCAAGTCTGCTAAATCAAATCGTAGTGATGTTCTTATATAATTTGTTAAAGGGATCCACTTAAATGAAATTGTTATGGATCACAAACAGGGCGCCACGCGGTTCAGACAAAATGTGTTTCTGGAAGCCAAGCCTTCGCTTGACGGAGGATGCTGCATCCCATGTTCCCCTGCCACGGTTTGCCCGTTCCTGGAGCTGGTTTTCCAGAGCTTTGCTTGCGTGCTCCCGCTTGTTCTGCTCCTGCACAAAGGTCGGTTGAGTTCTACACAAGTCTGTTGCCATCATGCTTGCTAGTATCATTATTGTTATATATCATTATTAAATATCGTTAGTGCTACTGTTTCTATGGCTATTAATATGATCATCATCCTGCATGATCATCCTGCATGATCATCATCATCATCATCATCATCATCATCATCATCATCATCATCATCATCATCCAGCAGCAGCAGGCAGCATTATTATCATCGTCATCGTCATCCAAAAGGGATTGCAATACTGAATCCTCGGAAGACATATGCAATCAAGTCACCCGAAACTATGTCAAGACATGTTGTTTCGGGATGCTTTTCGTGCTGGTCATAGGGACCATGCACTCACCGGATTTCAACTATCACGGAGGGATAGCCCCTTGCCAGAACATAGCCTACTGAGCTTGGCAGCCATGGCATACCACAAGTCAGTACAGCTGCATCTGATAGAGTTTGAGGGATGCAAGTGATGTACACAGTTGATGCTTTGTTTGTTGCACATATTTATATATATATATATATATAATTACATGAACGTGCATAAAACCTGTACAACTGCAGGAGCAGAAATAGGACGTCCGCAGGATTCCATCCATGGTACCTTGCACTTCGGAATGTACTGATTCCTCAACTTCCAATGCCAAGTCACACCGTTGAGCAGATTGGTAAACGATTGCAGGCGCTCAGAAATGGAGGTCACAGCTGCCTCGGCTTATCATTAGTGGCTTGTTGATTCATGAGAATTTCCCGCCCACATTACGCAAAGTTATCGACATGTCATGTTTAGTCCAGAAAGTAATGGTGACTTCCGTTCTGTTCCCATTATGGGTATAGCAGGACCCGCCAACCATCCCAAATATCACTTGTAACAAAGAAACCAACATTTTTGGCGACCATTTGTGGACCCACATGGTGGTTTCTCAAAATAGGGAGCCCAAAAAATGGTTGGTTTAATACTATAGATGGTTAATAGCTAGATGATTTTTTGGTACCCCTATTTTGAGAATCATCCATTACTAATCATTTATAGCAATAAACCAACCATTTTTTGGGTCCCTTATTCTGAGAAACCACCATTGATGGACCCATGTCATCAACCACCTGAAGTCTGGGTCCACTTCCGCTGTCTCGGTGCATCCATATTGGAGCGGTCTTGAGCCAGTTGATTGCCAAGTTCTCCACGTAAAGCCTCCAGGTGGAGTGACTCGCGTTGATCGCGTTGATTCATCAAGGAAATCCACGTGAAAGTAAGGGGATGATAGGAGTATATACAGGGATGGTGACACCTACCTTGGAATCTCAATCTGATGGTCAGCAATCAAATATTCAAGATCAAGAGCCAGTTCAAGTCCACTGGTTTTTGATCATCGCTCATTCGTCAGTTTGGAATATCGAAGAACTTCTCAAAGACCCGGTGTTGCAATGTGGAGACACATCCCAGGGCACCTGGTCGTTGTTTCAATATGGGTTTGTCCATAGAGCATTGAAACAAAAGGCGGACCATAAGGCATTTCAGGCATCTATGGCTATGGACAGGACTTGACCCTCAATAGCTTTCACAACAAGTGCCATTCAAACGTTTGTCGTTGAGTCCGGCACAGTGGCGTTTCCCAAGTTCCACCACTAACAACCACCATGACTTCAGGTAGGTGGGGAAAGCAACGGTTGGGTCCCAGCCCAACCTCCAACTTGCGCTCATGATCCTTTCCTTGCCCTTCCAACCTGAATTGCGTCCGCAAAAATGCGGCTCGGCTCGATTCACTGCTGTTGTAGAAAGTTGGAGAACCGTCAGATTTCCAGAACTGTGAGGGAGCATCGGAACGATTGGAACCGTGGAGAAGGATGGAATAGCCATGTAGAACTTGCATCATGGGAACCATTCAAGTCGATTGGCATGAGCTGAGGCGCAGGGCAATCAGAGTAAACTGCTTCTTTACAGGAAAAGGTGAACGAAAAATAAGCAGGAGAGAAGTCAGGCAGGGGAACTCAGCTGCATGATCTGGAGCGAAACCAAGAGATCCATGAGACCAGCGTCTCCAGGGTTCGGAATCGACCTGCTAATGAAAGTTAACAGGGGACAACGGAAAATGCAGGGCATTGAATACTTCGAGGTACCCGAAAAACTAGTTGGAGGGTGACAATCCCTCAAGGGGGCTACCCTTTTGTGAGACTCCAAAAATCAAAGTTTTGAGGAAATTCAGAGGGGATGGATTGCGAAACGGAAAGTTCTGGGATTTTCCTAGTGCCAAACCAGCAGAATGAGGGTTCTATCTGAATCTAGCATCAGGTACTGCAAAAAGCCCAGGGTGAGAAATTAGGTATTTCTTAATTGGGGGTATATGTCAGTATATGTGTGCCAACTGTTTTTGAGCCGGTAAAAACCACCAATCTGGTATCATTGCCAGGATTTGTGAAGCCAGTGGGATTTTTGTTTGATGGGCATATTGACAAATGCTACGTCGACATCATACAGTCATACATCATACGGAAAAATCTGGACTAAAGCTGTAGATCTTTCTGCTCAGGTTTTTTTCAAAAGGATTGACCTACAAAATGTGCATTATGATCACGCCGTACGGTAGAGAATCACCTAGGATACGGTAATCAAATCATACACTATCATGTAATAATATAATGTATAGCAGCATAGCATTTACTAGAGTATGTAACGTTTTACCAATGATATGTATACATGTGTGTATACAAATGTGTGTCAACATGACACGCATGTTTTTAATCTTTCACATCACATATGATCTACAATAGCAAACAACCCCTTCCACGATACATAGGCACTCCATACATATATAGGCTTATGTAGTATATAGGCATTGTTAGTATATAGGCATTGTGCTGGCTGGCTTTGTGTAGATAATATGCATACATGCAGCCACAATCCCATATCAATCATAGCTTGACATTGCCAAGCATTCTGTCAATTGAGTAGGGTCACCACCCACTCTAGTGGACTTTTTCCTGCCCGAGGAACTGTTGCTGCAACCCAGAGATCTGTTGGGTCAGCTGCACCAAATCTGCGCTGAAAGATTGCATCTTGTCTCGCATCACCTGTCATGCAGTACTTGGGATGGAACCTGCTGCAAGATTCTAGACAAATTCAATACAGCTCAGCAATTTGACCAAAACAGCAGCAACAACTTCAACAACAAAGACAAGGACCATGAAAAGAAAGAAATTGAATGTCTGTGTCGCCCTTCTTGGATCAGCTTTTGTTGCTCCCCTGTTTCTTGAAATTGTCGTCGTTCTTCTACTATTGTCGTCATTGTCCTCATAGTTGTCATTGTCGGTGTGGTCATCGCAGTGGTCATCGTCGTCATCATCATTGATGCAGGTTCTTCTTTCCTTCATTACTTCGTTTCTTTGTGCCTCTCCTTTCCTGGTTCCCGTCTTTTCTGTGTTTCCTGTTTCGATATCATTTGTCTTCCTTTTTTTTGACTTCTTTCTTCTAGACAAATTCTGTATTGTTTTTCGTGTTTCTTTTGTGTGGAAGGATATGCTCTTTTGATATGGATGTTTCTCAAAATAGGGGTACCCCCAAATCATCCAATGTTAACCATTCCGAATAATTACCCCACCATTTTGAGGGAGTCCCTATTTTGAGAAACCGCCATATGGTTGGTATGTCCCCTACTATTGTTGGCGATTTTCCCCACGATTGATCATTATTAATCATGATTGGCCATTATTGATTGCTATTAGTGATTATAACCACCATTATCAACCACCATTATCAACCACCATTATTCCACCATTATTTCACCATTTCTTATCATTACAATCACCATTATAACCCATTATGAACCATCATAACCACCAGTACAACCATGATAACCATTAGAATTATAACCATTAATAACCACTATTAGTGATTCTAACCGCCATTATTAACCACCATTACCAACCACCATCATCCACCACCAATTAGAACAACCATTAATAACCATTTATAACCACAAGGTTTTGGCTCTGCCTCCGCGGGGTGACCTAGGTACCTGCGGTGCTGAGGAGCCATGGTGTTTCCCCACTCGGCAATCGAAGCCATTCCCAATCCTGTTTTGGGGCTGGTCAAACAATATGATCTTTCGACAGCTCTGCCAATCTTTGCCAGGGTGAATGTTGCTTTGCGAGTCGACTATGTATCCTCCACGGTCAGTGGGCAGTGTTTGGTGGGAACGGTCTACGATCCAGGTTTTTTGCATTCGGGATTTGTAGAAGGCAGCACAGGCACCCACCCATGGAAGAGTTTTCTTGGCACCCAGGTTGCAGTCACCATGTCCGACCATGATCTTCGTCGACTGAAGCATTGTCATGAAATCTACATACATCAAGCCAAGGTTGTCAAAATCCCAGCCACACAGGAATTGCCCGAACTCGACATTGATGAGAAGTAAGCGCATGCATGAAGACACATGGCATGTTGAGCAGTTCTGTGGAGGCTATGGAGGATGGCAGTTTGCTCTTCGATTCCTGGAAGAGTACGGTGAAATCCCATGGAAGACCATTGCCCTTGATAACACCCTGGAAGCTGTGGTACAATTTGGTCTCAATCATCGTTTTCAGATTCTCGGAGATAATCGGTTTCTGGATGGCGAGTTTTTGCACAAATTTCCCACCTCCACGGTTGTCCAAACCTTGATCAAAGATGTCAACTGGCAGAAGGCTATCCAGTGGATTGGCCTTGAGCTTTGGACCATGTCAAGCCCATGTGTTTCCTGGTCGTTTGCAGGATCCCAGAAAGGCTTTCACACACAAGATGGCATGAGTTTAGCAGAGGGTTTGGGACAGTGTCGCATCTTTCAACCACCTCTGCTGTTGATTGAACAGGTCAGTGGCTTCCCCAAGCATCCGCAATTCGGGATTTTCCTTCGCCTACTGGAATGGGCAGGGTATGAAATTTTGGTTGCTGACACCCTGGATCAATGCAGCTTGACACCTCCCCGAAGAGCCAGATGGCTCAGTCTCTGTGTACGAAAGGGCACCACAGTTCCGGAGATTCCTCAATTTGCATGGCCCACTGGCTCTCAGGGGGCCTACCAATTTGATGCCCTTCAGACATTGTCAGCAGCTGACTTGCCTGAGTTTCAGCCGACTGTGTTGGTGGCCAGTAAGTACTTCAATCCAGCCAATATGCCAGGTGATGTCAAGAATCTTCCCAAGAGCACAATCATGAAGTACCGCCTTCCAGACCTGTGGGGGCCGCTCCCCACGTTCATGGCCAAGTATGGAGATCAACACAATTTGCCGGATGAAGCCATAGCCTCCAAGGGCTTGTTTGGATTCTTTGCCAGGCAGGGAGGCACGTTTAGATTTTTCACACCCGTAGAAGAATGTCTTCTCCATGGACAGGTGGGACCAATCATGTTGTTGAAGCCGAAGCAGCTGTCGTATCATCACCTTGGCAACATGATTTCCATAGTGCATGCCACAGCCTTGCTCCTTCCAGCCTTGCAACTCCTTGAACACATTTCGTCCGAGGTTACATTTTCTGAGGTTTGTCGAAAGTTGCTGGAAGAAAGATTGAAAATCTCCACCCATGACATCAAAGAAGATGAATTTGCGTGGTATGTAGGAACTTCCTCCCAATGTGATGCAATGATGACTCATCAGCGTTTCTACCTGGCACAGTTGAGCTGGAAAGTGTCGCAACACAATCTCTGGCCTGATGGATGTCTTTTTCATCCCATGGAAGGACTGATCCAAGTCAATCAGCGGGATGCCACGTCAACAGTTGCGCCAACAGCTACCCCTGCTCCATTGATTGATGACAGGCTGACCTTTGCATTCTCCTTGTGGCTGGTACCAGGTGAGTATGGAACATTCCATTGTCAAGCAGATTTGAAATGGTGTGACTTCCTGCAGCAGTGGGAATTTCGAATCTTTCCAGAAGATGTGCCAATGACGCCACCAACAATCGATGTGAAAATTCATGACTCCACATTGGAGATCAAGCAATTCCTCATTCCTACAGCACCCAAATGTTTGGAAGCATGGCACTCAAGAGGAATCAATCCCAAAAATTTGGTTTGGGTTCGAGATCTCAATGACCTGACTCTCTATGAGACATATGAAGACCAAACCTGGAAGTCATTTTGTTCCAACAAGTCAATCCCCTCAACTCAGTTCTTTGATTGTGTGGGACCGATTGCTGACAATGATCCAACATGGCTTGGGGAACTTCACACACAATGGATCCCCGTGGAACAGGTCCCCGACATTTTTCAAGTCATGCTGCATTCGTTCGCAGTGAAGATTGACACCAGTGTTCCTCTCAACACCGACATCTTGGTCTTGGATTGTCAAGGCCCAGAGGCCAGTGAGTGGATGTTTCTCAAGTTGTTTGCAGACTCACAAATGCAAGCATGGCTTGCCACCAAGGGCCGACAGGTGAACCACGTCAGCATTGCATCAGGTCATTGGCGTCTTGTGCTTCGACCCAAGTTGCCCAAAGCATCCACCCCGGTTGTGAGCCTTCGGATGGAACTTTTCATGAGGCTATTACAAGTTATTTTGCATTCATGCTCCTTTGGAGAGGGAACCCAGGTAGTGCACTTGCAGCTTGAGGACCGTATGCATCGCCAGCAAAAGTGGGTTGGCCAATATGCATTGCATCCGAACTGTTCCTCTCACTATGTTGCCATGGTGACGGAGTTTTTGTCGCAGTTGGTGCCCCGAGCCCACGTCAGCTTGCATCCATTGCAAACCGATGTCTCTGACAATCAAGTGACTTCCCTGAACCTGGTTTTGCGTTCTCCTTCTGAATTGCCAACATTTGCTGCAGCTTTGCCACTTCCCAATCCACTGTTTGCGGCCCTAGAGCATGTGGAAAGTTTTGTCATCCATGACGACATTCAACATCATGTTCGCATTGCAATCCAGGCATCCGCAGAAGTTCTGAATCATTGCAAGGAAGTTTGGGATTCTCCAGCAATCCACACCTTTCTGCAAGCGAGAGGCTTGCATTCGAAATGTGAGGTTGACCAAGATCGATTCCTGGTGGAATTGCCCAACATGTCACCAACACATCCTCAATTTCGGGAAACATGTGTCCAGCTTTACAGCCAGTTGGTCAGCCGCTCGTTCAAGCTCTTGTTTCCCACAGGAGAATCAGGATTTCCCATCAAGATGTTGGATAACATGATTCTGCAGCGCCATGCCACGGACAAGCTTTTCCACCCTGTGTTCTCCGTTTTGTCCCTCTGGTTTCATTGGATCATGCCCAATCGAGTTGGGGGAATGGAACCACGTTTGGTTTTCAGAGGCAAGCAAATCATGCCAGAATCACCCACAGCTGATGTCATGCATGCCCTCACGAATCACCCAGGGCTCAAGGTGCATCTCATTGCTCCACTGAGAGGAGGAGGACCCCAGAAGCCTCCACAATCCAAACAGGACTATCACAAGCTGGTGGAGTCAGGGATCGCATCGATGTTGTTGGACTATCAAGTCCAACTGCCGCAGATACCCCCGGCAGTTGCCAAGCTCATTCAACACGTTTCAGTACCCAAGCTGCATGCCTTGTTACAACATGACAACAGCTATCAAAAGCATCAGCAGTTCCAGGAACTTTGTCGCAAATATGAGGTGCAACTCCCAACCACTGAACCAAGGAACATGAAGGTGCAAGGCAAGTTTCAGAAGATTCGCGATCAACAGACCCAACGGCAGATGACCAATCCCGATCCACAGCAGTTTCAACTGAAACCTGGATTTTTCAAGAATGCAGATGGCACTGATGCCACGATTTTGCATCAGTTTTCCATGCAAGCTTCGGGAGTGTTGTTGGCGAAGCCAGCGGATGTACACCAGTGGCTCAAAGCCACTCCGCACAAAGCCACCGATGAACTTGGAGTGTATATCCTTGGCCATGTGACGATCCCACAAGAATTCTCAGTTCTCCAAGTCAATGCACCTGCCACAGATGCGGCAGGCCGTGAACTTCTTCTTAATGGTTTGTTGGTCCAATTTGGATCCAAGCACCTCACCACAGCAGCTGCCCAACATGCAGAGTATGCCACCGAAACACGTCAAGTCGCCTCGGTCACAGTGTGGAAAGCAGATGTGGAGCCCTCGGTGTGGACCCAGATCGTCCAAGCACCAGTTCGAACCATCCAACAGATGCTCACTCAAGAAGGCTTTGGCAACCTGCTAAGCCAACCATGGGGTCGAGTTTTCCAACACAATGGCACCACTGTCAAACCAGAAGTTGCCACTAGTGTTCAATTCCACTGCACGTTTGTCCAGGACACCAAGTTTGCCTCGCTTTTGCGTCGCAGTGGATTCTGCCGGGTGTACATCTGTCCCAAGACTGAGGCAGGGTCCCCTGACCCCAAATGGAAAGTAGTTTGGGTCTCCAATGAAATGTCCATTCTGGAACTCGAAGGCCAGGCTTCAGGCATTGCTGGAGCTGCAGGACTTGTCAAAAGCCGACGAGGCTTTGGCCTCCGCATTGAGGCAGAGAATTACCAAGCTGCATGGTCAAAGCTCAAGCCGAATCAACCTTTGCCCGACATGCAGGAAACCAAGTGGACCTTTAAGCTTCACCCATTGCCTATGGGAGTCACAGCCGACACCTTGAAGGAATGGGCTCAGAAGAGCTACCAGTGGCGAATCAAACCCATTCGAAGCATCGGAGCCAAGCAATGGATCATTGGAGCAGACAGCATTCCGCAGCAGATTCTGTTGTTCAATACCCAACCGTTGTTGCTGCAGCAACTGCCAGTCCGAGGAACCAAACCCGCCCCCGCCATTGCAGCGGGACCAAAGAATCTCAGTGTAAAGCCACTTCCCCAGAACCAAGAGGCCCAGGCCTCTGCGTACCGAACGGGAGACCCTCATCAGACCCAAGGGAGGGCCGCCGCCTCTAGTCTTCCCCCAGTCGAACTCAACAGGTCCAGTGAGCAGAGAACTTTACAAGGACCTGTTGCCCAAAGAATGGAACAGCAGGAGTCGAGGTTGCATGCCATCGAGACGGCCATGCAAACTTTGAAAGAGGATCAACAGGTCACGAGGCAAAAAGGTGAAGAATTCCAGGTCAAGATTGAAACGCAGCTTCAACATCATGTTCAGCATACGCAAAAGGGCTTTGACTATCTCTCCACCGAGAATCGCTCTCTGCAACAATCGGTTGCAGATGCAATTGCCAACCAAGAATGCAAGATGTTGCAATGTTTTGAGGAAGTCAAGAGCCTCTTTTTGACCACGAGAGGCATGAAACGCACGGATCCTGAGCCAGCTGATCCGGAGGAGCTGGCCAACTTCAATGAGTGAAAGAAACCACGGAGCTGTCACGGGGTGGTGGATACCTGTGGCAGCAACTTCCGCCGTCCACCCAGTTTTGACTTTAGTTTTGCACTCGCTGCGTCCATTGCAGAGCTGCCGGTTGGATCTATCCGGTTGGTCACATCCCATGTCCTAGACCGCTGGTGTATGGGGCCGACTGGTAAGATCCGATCAAGGCATGCTCACGAGGACATACCCATCAGAGAAGTTGAAGTTGCTCATGGGAGAGCAATGATCACCTTTTTGAATCCTAGCTATCGCTTAAGCCCACTGCACGCCACTCGAGTGGGTGAGGCAAGCCATCCAGGTCCAGTTTCCGACTCGACAGAACTGACCATTCTAGTCACCAACCCGACCTCCCTTCATCAGAAGGTGGACATCATGAGCAGCTATGAAGCCACAATTTTGATGTTGTCAGAAACCAGTGCCACATCACTGGCGCAATCCCAATTTGCTCGATCCTTCCGATCCAAAGGATATTCCACGGTGTGGGGACAACCAGCCCCTCGCCAGCAACACCGAGAAGGAGCTGAAGATGGTCTCCGAGGTGCACCTACTGGAGTGTCAGTCCATGCCAAGTTCCCCATTCGGCCATCCAATCTTAACAGGGCAACAGATTGGTATCTCTCTGGCAGAATTCTCCACTGTTTTCTCCAAGTAGGACAAATGACCATCCAACTTGTCACGGTGTATGGAATTCCATCTTGTCATCCAGGATCACGAGCTGACACAAATGCCTTGTTGGAGGAAGCAATTTCTTTTGTCAGACAAGCCAATTACCCGTGGATTATTGCGGGTGATTTGAATCATCATCCCAGTCAGCTCCCAGCTTTTGAAAGCCTTCGAGCCGCTGGATGTAGTACAGCTGCCCAGATTTTTGAACAGCAAGAAGGAAGCGAGATACCGCATACCTTCAAAACAGCTACACGTAATGATATCGCCATTTTGGCGCCAGAGCTTGCTAGTCATGTGACCAAGGTGTGGGTAGATCAACAAAAGTGGCTCCTTGGCCACAACCCACTTCTTTTCAAGTTGCGATGTCCCAATGAAGTTCCAAGCCTCAGTTACTGGCCTTTGCCTTCTAGTTGGTTGATGTTTGATGTAGATTCCCAAGCCATTGCACGTCACTTTGAGCAGATCACCACTCCAATCATCGATAGTGACCCTTTGCACCAATGGTCCAAGAAGGTTGAGTTGGCAGTTGACATGGCCATGCAGGAACGAGCTGCTCGGTCCCCTGAACAGTATCCTCAGACCCATCTCCCCCGCAAGTGCAGAGGCAGATGTGACAACTTTCAGGTCAAAACCGTGCCACACACAAGGCTGATTAAGCCTGCTTGGCATAATCAATATACACCAGACGTTGATCAACCATCCCTCCAACTACGCCAGCAGACGCGTCAATTGAGAAGGTTGCAATCGCTCAGAGCACGCTTGAATAAGCTGCCAACAGGTACTTTCACTGAGGAGCTTGGACTTGAGTGGAAAGCCATTCTTCGAGCAGATGGTTTTGGCACTCGTTTTTTGCATTGGTTGAAACATCGATCTGACCTTGCCCAGGTGCCTATGTTCATTCCATCGGTTCCCTATCTTGAACGTGTCATTTCTGAGGTTCATTCAGTTGTCACTTCAGGAGTTACCCAACATGCAGCCAAGAGAAAGCAGTTCGCTCAGTATCTGAGAGAAGCAGACATCCAAAGATATCACAAAAAAGATGCATACAGCGAACTTCGGGAACCCTCCCCAGGATTGCTTGTCCAAGCCAGGGTTGAACGCACTTTTGGGTATCGCCGCCTCACAGAGCCACAACATGGACTCTGTCAAGTCCAATTGCAAGAGGCCTCTGAGCTTGAGCTTCACCTGCCATGCACTATTGTAGGTAGTAGCGAAGAGGATGCACTCCAGATTGTGTCGGTAGCAGATAATGTGGTTGAGTTCATGCTTCGAAATGCGGATATGCCTATACCCACTGAAGGCCAGATCCAACAAACACAGATCACTATGAACCCACAGGATGTTGCCTCTCAGTTGGACCAATACTGGGGGCAGTTTTGGCGACGTGATACTGAGCATTCACTCCGACACGAAGAAGATTGGGGCCTGTTCTTCAATTTGCTTGACCGAGTTGAACCCCTTGAACCCATGGACATTGATTTGCTGGATGTCAACCTCTGGCAAGATGCCATCAAGAGCCTGCGCTCCGGCACGGCTCGTGGAGCATGTGGATGGCATGCCGATGAATTGAAGACCTTGCCGATCCAATGCATCCAGCAACTTGCCCAGGCCTTCAATGAAGTGGTCCCAGGATCCTTTCCTCCGCATTTGATGCGAGCTCGCGTGATTGCTCTCAAAAAGACAGTTGATGCAGATCGTGCCAAGATGACACGTCCAATAACTATCCTCAGCCTCTTGTATCGACTGTGGTCTCGAGCCACCACAAGGGCTATTCTCCTTCGATGGAGTCAAACCTTTCCTGCTGCAGTGACAGGGTTTTTGCCAGGCCGTTCGGTCCAGTGTTTTCAGTATGCCTTTCAACATAGCTTAGAGCAGGCACAGCTCCATAGCCATGAACCCCAAATTGGCGGCCTAACGGTTGACCTCACCAAGGCCTTTAACCTGTTACCAAGGAAACCTTGCAAGGCTCTCCTTGAGAAGCTGGGAGTTCCCCCACCTTTGATCGCAACATGGTTTGAGTCGCTCAATGCCCTGCGAAGGCATTGGCAATTGGGTGACCAACTCATCCAAGGAGAATTGGCCACTACAGGGGCGCCAGAAGGCGACAGCTGGTCGGTTTGCTGCATGCTGAGTATAAACAAAATGCTATGTGATCTTCTCAGTAATCATATGATCCACTTGCATCTTTACGCGGACAACTGGTCCTATTGGACCATGACACCAGAGGAACATGTACCCACAGTACAATGTCTCATCGATGCCACCCAAGCCTTGTCCCTGGTAGTGGATTGGAGTAAGAGCTGGTGTTGGGCAACAAGCCCTCCACATAAACAAGCATTTGAATCGCTGACCACTCGACTTCCAGACATACCTCAGATTCAGCATGTGAATCATGCGAAGGATCTTGGTCAGACCTTACACTACCGCTGTCAGCAGTATCGACAACCCCAGCAGGAACGCCACGCTCAAACCTTGCAGAGGCTCTGGAAGCTTCGCAAGACCCGCCATTCACTGCAGGTCAAAGGGCAACTTATCCAGATGTCCTGCTTACCCAAAGCATTGCACGGCACACACCTTTACGCTGCAGGTGAAGTCTGGTTTAAGGAGTTACGCACAGGTATCTCCCAAGCTCTTGTTGGACAGCATAAGAACACTCAACCATATCTTGCCAATACTATCCTGACGGATACCATCGTTGACCCAGAATACTACGTGATCAAGCATGCAGTGCTAGCAGCTCGTGATTTTTTGTTTCATAGTACATCCCAAGTTGTTCACAACTTTTTGTTCATGGTTTCTCGACCACATCGCAACCCTGGTCAAATTGTAGGGCCTGCCCAAGCGTTGAGTTTTTACTTGTCCAAGCTGGCCTGGCAAGTTGACAGCACCGGCAACATTCACACCCAAGAAATTTCGCCACTTCATATCCTTGACTCTCCGATTTCGAACATCGTAGAGACCCTGGAACATGCCTGGATGTTGCATGTGGGGATTCAGATCTCCCATCGACAAGGGATGCGGCATTCCCCTTGCATAGACAGGCAAGCCACTGTTCAGGAACTCCAGAGACAGCCTGAACAATCCCAGCATGCCCTAGCCATTCAAATGGTTGGAGCCTGGATGACCAATCAGCAGAAAACCCACTTCGCAGAAGGAGCCGATGGCAATTGCCATCTGTGTGGACAGCAGGATTCCGTACCCCATCAGATCTTGGAGTGCCCGGCCACCGAAGTCATCAGGCAACAGCATCCAGAGGCCACTTCGTTCCTTCAAGATCATGATCAGATTTATCAGTTTCTGCCGGTCATTTTCTTAGATGCGCACTTTGATTTCATTCGATGTATCCAATCCAAGATGCCAGTTCCACTGCCCAGGGCTCCTGCCTTTATCCCAGAATGTTTCTTCACTGATGGAACATGTTTGTTTCCCACAGACTCCAGGCATCGCAGAGCAGGTTTTTCGATTCTTGCGCCTAAAGGCAGTTTGGCCACCATAGCCGACCTTCAGACGTTTGATCTGGACACCTTGAATCGCTACTTCGACACCATCGCCCTTGGACATCAGAGAGGTTCCCAAACAGTGGATCGCTCAGAACTGGATGCAGCAGTCACAGCTCATGAAATGGAATTGGGCTCTCCAGTCATCACTGATTCGCAATACGTCATCGACGCAGAAAAGTTGATTAGAGCCACTCCGACTCTGCAGATGTTGCACAAGAAGTCGCACTATGATCTTCTTAAACGATGGCATTTTTTGGTATGGGACTTGCAACTGGCTACCCCTACTCAGAAGATCAAAGCGCATCAACCACTGACTGGGCGCGCTGGACATGAGCGGGCTCTCAGAGTGGGTAATCACTTTGCAGACATGGCAGTCAAACATGGTGTCAAAAACCTTCATCGTGAATATCAAGCCCTGCTCAACCAAATGGCTGCTGAGTTTGAATACTCTCAACGCCAGTACAGACAACAACTGCAGCTTCGAAGTGATCTAGCTGCCTTTCGCAAGCAACTTGAAAAGTCCAAGCCGGAGGCCATTTTGAATCGACACACTGCAAACCAACGAAGACTGTTGAACTGGACGTGTCCAGATGGACATCAGTTTGCACTTCCAGAAGAAGAGATTGCGGCTATCTGTAATGCCAGCCGTTATGGGGTAAAATATACGGAACGACTACTTCGATGGCTTCAGCAGCTTCGCTGGCCCACGGCAGATGACCCCGAGCAGACAGACCCAGGCATCACGTGGATTGAGCTTGTTTTCAACTTTTGGCTGGTTGCACAGCAAGTCATTCTACTTCCCTTTGCCCGGGTCGATGGCACGTGGTATCTTGACTTTCAGCAGGTTCAGGGATGGACTTGTGATCAGACAAACTTTGAGGATATGATCCATCAGTTTCAACAATCGATTCAACATCTGGAGTCTCTCACACGGGAGCGTATTTTGCCCAAGAGGACTCGCCAGTTGATCGGCTCGTTGTATCAACTGGGTTCTGGTACTTTCAAGCGAGGATTTTTGCGCCGCCCCGATTTGCCAGAAGCCACACTGACAGTCCAGCTGGTTCAAGACTATGTTCAATCGAATCTTCACAATGGAAAGACCACCTTCACCTCTCTTCCAGTGATTCCTGAGAAGCCGCCTTTAGTTTTTTCAGTGTTTGAAGAACCGATGGGAGATAACCCAACGGCTCGACACCAACGATTTCAGCTCCGACGAGCATCTCTCCGAGAGAGACGCAGCTCGGCAGCACTGTCATCCTAAGGCTCAGTATCTCAACTAGTGATACTATTTTTATTTTTGCCACTTGAGCCGATTTTGACAGTGTTGGCTGCACATCTTTTTCACCCACTCGGAATGCGATGGCCTTGACCTCAGGTAGACTACATATTCACCACCCGACAACGTCGCTGGCAACGCCCAACGCGGACCTCGCGCCGACGTGGCGGGGCCCCGGTGACCGGTGGGGGGGAGTGGTTTCCCAAAATGGTTGGCTTATAAATGTTTATAAGCACTGATAAATGACTAATGAATGACTAACAAATATATACTTAATGATAAGGGATGCTCAATGCTGGGCTTATGGGTTTTTGATTGTAGATGGCTAATCAAGGATGATTTGGGGGATACCCCTATATTCAGAAACAGCCACATGTCAAGCCAAGCAAAACTAATAAAACTAGATGCTTCGAATGATGATACGTCATTGCTTCCACTTAAGGGGTGAATATATGTTAATATATATATATATATACATATGTGTGTAAATATATATATATATATAATGTATATATATATATATATATTGCTAAATCGTCAAGGTTGACAAAATCCATACTGTGCATGCTGTCAATCTCAAACAGCTGGGGATGTGTCAAGGCACATGAAATGGCCTCTTGGAGTTGCTGGTCAGTGCAAATCCTCGGGACGTGGTGGACTTGGCCAGAACGGCATTGGGAATCAAAAGAGATGAAACAAACCAGCGAATGGCGAAATGTGGTTTTTGCAGGGAACTCACCTGTTTCAAGGTGGGTACTAATAGCCAAATCAAGCTATTTCGGCATCCAAGTCATCCTCAGAGCCGACCTCTTTAGCAAAAGGTTCCAGGATTTTTGGCATCTACAATCTTAGCACTGGTTCGAGCTCCTCCCTGGCGGTGGGGCTGGCTCTGCTGACGGCTCGAGAGTTCTCTTGGTTTGCCCAGTCCAGGCGGTTGACTGCGTCCCCCTGTGGCTCGTGTACTTTCTTGTGGCCGTGCGACGTTGTGTTCAGGTGACTATCACAGATCTTGATACATCTCCAAACCTATTGACAGGTCGTAGGTTTTAAAGTGCTGCCAAGTTCCTTTTCCCAGTGCTGTCGCAAATGTCAAAGTCCTTCAGGGCAGTTGGACGTCTCAAGAGCCTTTCAAGCATGTGCACTTTTTCCCGAAATAACGGGGCTGTCCAGGAATGGCCCCGTAAACCAACAAACATCCTGTCCTGCTCCATGTCCTGCTTGATGCCCAGGGCATTTTGCAGTTCTCGTTGCATGCTTCCAAGAGAGTCCGTCTTTGTCATTTTGCACAAACGACCACATACCTGAAAGTCTGACAGTTGCAAAAGTTTCATTTCACAGCTACTATGGTGACTTTGTTGGAACCCAGGGTTTCCATCTCGTGAGAGACCCTTGTCAATCAAGAGCTCTTTCCTGGTTGGTTGTAGCCTGCGTCTCGCCACTACCAGCGTTTTGTTGCGATCGCCTCCCGCTCTCCCTCACATACACCCCATCTAAGGTCGGCCAATTACATTCCATTCATGATCAGCTAGCCTTAACAAATGGCTGAAGCATAAAGATCATTCGGTTGACTGCAAAAAAACACTCACTGGTGAGAAATCGATGACTGATGATGGTCGGTCATTCACCATCTTGGATGCCTGGTATGGCAATATATATATATGTATGTATGTATGTATGTATGTATGTATGTATGTATGTATGTATGTATGTATGTATGTATGTATGTATGTATGTATGTATGTATGTATGGATTGAATGTATGTCTGTAAGTATGTATGTCTGTATGTATGTATGTACTGTAACCAGAATTGAATTTTTTTCCAGACCTCATCAATTAGGAGATATGATGTATATCACAATATCATAATGACAAATTATGTAATGTATGTAATGTATGTAATGTATGTAATGTATGTAATGTATGTAAATGTATGTATGTATGTAATGTATGTATGTATGTATGTATGTATGTATGTATGTATGTATGTATGTATGTATGTATGTATGTATGTATGTATGTATGTATGTATGTATGTATGTATATCTATATATATACATAAATGCAAATATATACATATATATACACATACATTACATGTATTAAATACAATCAAATACAGATACATTTACATTTAACATTAGAAAAATACATATACAGTAGATGTTCTCACATGGATGTTCTCACTACTAGATACATCAAAATTTCAACCAGAAACCAACCACCACCCTGGCTGGTCAGCTGGCAGCTTCACCAAGCTGCAGAGACCGGCACCTCCTTGGCCACCAGCGCGGAGACCAGCGCCATGGGCCACTCCTGGGAGCTCACTGAACCCGCCATGGTAGGCCATGGTAGGCCATGGTAGGCCATGGTTGGAGGTGCCTTGTGGTACCATCAGATACCACGATCTTGTTGGAAACTCAAAGATGTTGGAAATTGATTTATATCATAACTGTTAACTGTTAACTATTGTTTTTTGAAATGTATTGATTTACATCATATTGTTGGTATGCGATGAAAATTGTTTGTGTTGACGAGGTTAGATTGACGAGGTTATAGGTGGAAAATGATGAAATTGTATTTGATGAAATGTATTGATGAACATACTGGGAGTAGTATCGATATCATTTACGGATATCTTTGGTAACTGATGAAGCTCCACTTCCATATTGTTGGAAAATGATGAAAACATTTCTTGAAAAAAGATGTTATCCACAGCTGTATATCGTTGAAATTGTGTCACTGAATATTGTTTGAATGATGTAAAACCAATATGATCTATACCTTTCAAGAAAGATAAAGCTCTATTTTGACCAGTGTTTTTGCACAATGAGCTGGCAGTTCACAGGTCCGCTGGTGCCAGCTCGTTGGGAGGCCCACAGGCCTCCCTACTTGGTGAACCCTGGGGAATACATCCTGCCTTTTCGTCTACAGAGGCATCTCTGAAAGCGTGCAGAACTGTCCTGGTGATGATCAATTTGAGGGTATGGACATATATGGACAACAACACTCCTTTCAACACCTTTTGACTTGCTAGGTTGAAATCCTCCACCATGGCTTTATCCCCAACGAGGGCCACAGGTAACCCCATGGCTTCCAAGCAACTGATCCCTGACTCATAGACCACCGATTGTCCCAATTTGTGGCAGAGACACCGCTGAGCCAAAAGGCAGTGGCAGCATCATGCAAATCGCTTCGTCGATCTTCATGGATTATGGTAGCTCTTAGCATCTTGTAGAACCACTGTGAACCATCTGTTCAACCATCTGTGCCCTGGCAACTTTGCATTTCTTTTCCAAGATCCAGCGCTTCTCCGTAGCAACCGAAACATCGCCCGCTTCCTTCGCACCACTGGAGCTCTCTTTCTCCGGCGGATCACAGCTTTGCTGGAGATCCAACAGCAGGAGACTCCAAAGCTGACCATCCAAGGTCATCCTTACATTTCAGATGACCTTGTCCGGATTCTAAGCTTTGTGAGCCCGTGCCAAGAAAATCAAAGGAAACACTACCAGTGATTCTGCAACCCGGACACCAGAACATCTTGCAGAAAAGATCCCCAAGATCTGCAAAAGCGTTTCGAACTTCTCCGCGTTTGTGAGGTGATCCAGTTGCAGCATCGCTAACTAATCAACTCTGTCACTTTGTTGGCTCTCGATGAGGTCCTGCGAAGTAGCTAAAATGATTCATGGTGAGGGCCCCGATACAATGTTTTGCAGAATGATCCCTTCCACTGAAAAATAATGCCAATGAAAGGTACTTCATCAAAAGGAAAGCATGTTCACTCAACCGACTCTAGAGGTATTCAACGTACAAGGGGCAAGGGCCTGTCATAGGCTTGTCATGGGCTTGTCATGGGCTTGTCATGGGCTTATCTTGGGCTTGTCATATGCCCTCTGTTTCTGGCGCCGTACCTACCTCTCACCTGTCCTCACAATGAGGCCCATGCGTCTCTCGGTGAGCTGGCCATAGATTTTAACGGACAATACAGTCCTGGGATGCCATGCGGGTACTCCAAAAGATACTCCCACAGCGCAACTCCTACTATGAAGGACTTACTGTTTCGAAAAGCTATTTGTTGTGGAGGCTGGTTATTGTACACAAAAAACTCAGGCAAATATTCCGGAATGCCATGCAATACTAAAGAGAAATGAAGTTGCTGAGAAGGCTCCGTTTCCACTCAGCAAAGTAGGTCCTGGTAAATGGCCAAGCAAGAAGGGGATTGTTGTTCTATGTGTCCAATTCTGCTGAGGTCAGTCATGGGTCTGTATATTCTGAACCTATGAACTTATACCTACATAAACTAGGCAAGTCCATATACATGCACTGACACACGCACAAGTAGAGATCCAACACTCATGGATGAAATCGAGAACCGATCCCACTCGCCAAGCCATTAATCAAACCATCGTCAATCAATATAAAATCAAATCCAATCAAAAAAAGCAAACAACAGTGAATACTTAAAGACAAATGGGTGCATCAACTGGTGAAACAACAAACCAGTAAAGGATCGAAACATCGTGTCACGCCTACAGGCTTTGGATGGTTTTGGACTCCATTCCAGGTACCTACATAGAAAAGGGGAAGGCAAAGAGCCTCACCAACGACTTGTTGGTTTTTTGGTCCACGTTCAAACATGCTCCTCGGTACTGGGATTTTCCGTCAACCTTTGTGCCGACAATATTCTTGACGTGTCTTTGTTCTGCGCACATATATATGTGTAGTCAGTGTGTAGTGTGCCATCGCCTCATGGATGTCAGGGGCATGTAGCATGCCCAAAGTGCCACAAGATGCCGCTGTTTGAGTCTCCTACACTACGAAAGTACCGTACTGCTCCCAGGTCTGCGCCAGGGCTCCTGGTATCGTCACTGGCGCGCCAGGGATGGGGCCCTGGTATCGTTGTGGGGCCCCAGGCCTTAGAGAAGGCCAGTGGGGCCCAGGGCCGGGGCATCGTGGTGAGGACCTGAGGGCATCTCCTGACCAACCATTCTATAAGGAAACCAAGCCGGTTAATGATGGGGAACCAGGGGGACCAAGGGTGAACTGACCCACTGCCATTTAGATTCACTTGCTCAACCTGATTTGAAATGAGGTGTGTGTATATATAAAGACGTGAATCTATACGGAAGGCCTAAGGCTGGTTCGTTGCCTTCGTTGCCTTTTGGCATGAGATGCAAATCCTGCATCGACTCGGGTAGAGCAGAAAAAACTTAAATAGATGCGTGCACTTTCTACTGACAGAGTTCCAGATCAACTTCTATATGTAGCAGCCTTCAAAACCTGTTCAGCTGACTATATATATATATATATATATCAACTTCTTTATATTCATCAATTTCAGATACACATGGACCAGCAACTCGCACTTCAACCGGCTCGCATGGTGTGTACAGGCTGCCGCGGCTCACTCCTAAAGTGCCAAAACTCCAAACCCTTGGCATACATTGCTCTCCAAAATGGGTATAGGAATGATATTGATCCATAAGATATGCTTCCTGTCTATAAGGCCAAGGTATATGACTTTATGTTCAAGCATGTTGACCTGAATGTGGACTGGTGTGTAGCAATTAATGGCTTTGCTGTACCTTGTGGATCACTTCACTTGCGCATGAAACATGAATAAAAATATGTCTGTGGACACCGAGATATTCGCATCCGCATTTTCCGCAGCAAAGTCCAACACATTGAAATGAGAGGGTGCAAGGGCTAGATTGCCAGCAAGCACAGCAGCAGTAACCCTCATGCTTGCAAATGAACCCTCCGGCAACATGGAACTGAACTTGGACTAGATTGCAAGCTCTAACATTTTTCATTAGACATCCAACTACCTTTGGAAAGTGTGTAGAGCATGCTTTGCATTAAGTCAAGGTTTACTGTCTAACCTTTTCCTCTAGTTTTATCTGCTAGCATCCATCAAATTGTTCCTAGAACCATTGAACGTGCTGACTTCTACAAGAGTTTGGTACTTTTCCACAATCCTGGAGTTGACCAAAAGACTAGTTGGTGGGTTGTTTGTCCCCGCATCAACAGATATGTATGTGTATTCATCTGGTCTGGCTGGTTCAATCTTTGGTCATTGAATCATGTTGTAAACCAAATCCTAAAATCTGAATTGAGAGCATCACAACCACAATCCACAGCTAACTCGGGAGTAAAGTAATTCAGCATACAAACTTGAGTGATTGGCCGAAACCAAGCCAACCACAGAAGCAAACACCTGAAAAATTTATGATATATTGCTGTTGAACCTTGTGAGCCATTGTTGGAGATTATCTTACTGTTCACCACTAATTATTAATCACTGAATTGATGTTAGGTCGATGGGAGTCATCTGACCCATCAGCGGCTTGCCAAGAGACGGCACAGACCAGGAACCATTGGGAGTGTGCAAGATGCGCCGCACAGTGACAGGACCTGACAAATTGAGGACACTTATAATGATCATATGATTATATATGGTTATAGAAATAATGATCAATAACAATTATAATAGCTAACCATGGTCCATGGTTGATGATAATAAGAATGGTCAAGAATTGTTAGAAATGGATCAAACCGGATAATGATCATGATAATAATCCTTGAGCGGAAGTACTGTCAACTCATCCAAACTTTAAGTTTAGCATGGCTTTCTTGTGGAGCTCTCCGCACTTCAGTGAAAAGATCAACAGTCTATAAGAGAGAAGAATTCTTTCCAATAGCCCTGTGCTCTTGGCATCGTCCGAACGCGATCTTGCAAGCACCACAATTAAAGTAGTCAGAGTCCAGTCTGGCGAAGTAATCAGAGATTAGCAAAAACTGGCGCGACGAACCAATCACGGAAGCGTGAGGGTGAAGGCTGAATGTGCTTGCCGTTGCTTCACTTAGTCCTGGAAGTCAAAATTGATATAGCACTGATACCCTGCAGGCATTTAGAGCTATTCATCAAAGGTTGACCTCAAAAATTCGTGACTTTCCCAACTCTGAAAACCATCCATGGTTGGGGGCTGGAGTTAACCGTCAACATGCCCTCTTTCCCACCTCTCGGCGAGATGAGGGATTGCGGTGACAGTGGTGACTTGCTTGCATCCACTCTGGGGCCTCACAAAAGCCACAACATCAGCATTAGCCTTCACCAGTCATGCGGCAATTGTGTGTGTGTGTGTGTGTCTTTATAAGGGTTGATGGTTCTTGCTGGCCTTATGCTTGATCTTGCTTTATGCCTCATGATGGTTTATGTCTATGAATGGCTGACGGGCAATGGTTTTCAAGGGTTTGCATATGATATCAAGGTCACTACTAAAAAGGCATACCCGGGAAGGAGGGACGGAAAGCCAGCAGAAGGACGACGGAAAAAAGGTGCCTGTCTGCCCAACAGTCAAAGGTGCATTAGGGAGGAGTTGAACCACTTCAATGTGTGACACCCTTCTACCGACCTCAGAGGGAGATTTCCCACATTTTCCGGCCACCACCCCCTCCACACCCAATCTCACTTCATTCGCCAACAGTCGCCGTACCGGCTGGGTTTCGTAATAAAAGTGGTTATTGACATCTCATCGCCTTGCACAATGTGACTAGCCTGCTTGAGGGTTCCAATTGTAGGGATACATACACCCAATATGGAATTCCCAAAGCTGGTATGAGAAATCTGATCGGTTCAAGTATGATTCTAGTTCTATGTAAGCATCACAAAGTGTGACTACTGTTGCTGAGTCCACCACACTCGTCCAGTAAATCCATGATCGTAGGTAAGTCCCAGCTATCTGTGCTCCGGACTTGCCATGCTGTCTGTCTCATTGTGGCTCACCTCATCACAGCCATTTGCCAAGTGCCACAAGCTGAGTTTGCACACACAAACAGAGCAATCTCCAGCAAGTTCTGCCAAGTTACCGTAGTGACAGTCTTGTCCAGCTGCCTCAACAAGGCATTAACAGCATGTCATACTATTGCTGTGAGGCCCAAGCCCTCTGTTCATGGAAAATGGGGGATATGCAATCCACCGATCTACCCAAGGAGTGGACCCATTCCTGTGATAAGGCTGATATGGGTACGTCTGCAGGTGCATCTGCATCATTCAATTTTTGATATCTCTTTGAGAGCACATCACGGCAATTTCGGGTGACCTCAACGGACAGCCGCCAGTATCACCTCCATGACTCTCGATCAAGGAGCCATTTCTCTCGAAGTCGACTGTCTCGTTCATAGCGTTCAGAAAATCGACTTTCCAGCTCTGCAAGCCTTCGAATGGTGCGAACAGCTCTCAAACAACTACAGAGTGGTACCCCTTGGCTATAAGTTGATTAGTAAACCATCTAACTATAGTTATATCTACCATCACTCTAGTGATGACCCAAGCTACTGTAACTAACTGTGGGTGAGGGAAACCTGTGGAGTTTTCTCGAGATGTGATGTCCAGGCCCACAAAACCTTGAGCAAGAGAGACTCCAGGCCCGAGAGAGCTCTCCAGCTCTCTGCAGACTCTGGAAACGGAGCCATTCCCCAATTTTCCACTTTCGTCTGCTAGCGCGGCGATACGCAGGCAAAACATCGTCAGGAGTCTAAAGAACACTGAGGAGAAAACGACAAAGCCTCAATAACGAAATCCTGGGACATTTTTGCCCAGGCTTAAGTGCAAGCAAGGTTCTGTTTGGTGTGATCAGCACTGATATTAGCCAGTAGAGATGCAATTTCATCTCGCAAGATTTGGCTTTCCTGCCAAAGGCGCTTTTGACTTTCCAAAACGTGATCCTCAAAGGAAAAAAAATGTTTTTGCATTGTCCCAGCAAAGCAATGCTTTGGAATGAGACCAGAAGTTCACGTCACTTTGAAGACTATAAACCATTCTGAACTATTTTTGGCCGCGATCAACTTGTTTATGATTGAACATTCATCATTCATCAACCCAATGAAACACTTCATTATATAACCAAAACTCAGCACCATTACATTTTGGTATTTCTTCTTGACCCCCCCAAACGCGTGCGCACGTTCTGGCCGTCGGAGGGTCCTTGGCAACGAGTTTTGCAGAACTTTCCTCAGTCTTTGTAGTCAAATTCCTCAACTCCTGACTTTGGCTGTCGGCTACACTGAACGATTTGGGCGGTTGGGGTTGGCACATTGGAACCTCGATCCTGGAATTTTGGAGTTCTCGGCACTTACATTGGCTGGTGGAAGTATACCAGTCATCATCAGGTGATGACAAGCAGCCAGCACCGATGATCTTTGTCAGTGCCATTTCGCAATCCAGCAAATGGTGCTGTATAGCAAAGCGATCCAATGCAATATCGGGTTGGTACTGTCAAATTGGAATATGTTACAATCAAAACAATGATGGAACACGACTTGCAAATCAACTGTTGTTTTGAGATAGCATAAAGCACATCAAGGCACCTAGGCTCCACTACATCATATATTTTGTATTACTATTACTCAGGTATTACTGTGTGCCTTTCGAACCCTGGGTTCTCTGATGGATACAGGTGCGGTGTTGATATAGCACATCGTGGGTAATCGGGTGGCTGAAAGCATTGTATCACTTGAGCAAAGATGCAAGGGACCTAAACAGAAATTTCTTGCGCTTCACTACAGTCACAAAAACAGAGGACTTGCTCCAGTAGTCAAAGCCCGCGCCACGGCCAGTCAGCCGAATTCTCTAGACAGGTCTTGTGGAAAAGCCCAACAAAATAAAATGCGCGACGTGTTGGCGCTCAGCAAACAATCAGCCCAACAAACACGCAACAGAAATCCAAAATCCCCCTGTCTGCATTTGATGCTGCGCAAAAAAGACTGCAATTTACAACGCAAAATGGCCTTTCTTCATTTTCAAAACGCCAGACACCATAGTTTGCGAAATTTCTAAAGAACAAGGACGAAACTTCAAAACATGCTCGAACGCACCGGGGAGTAGGGTCACTTGTGCCGATCCAAAAGGGCCACTTGCGCCGACTTTCATGTATATTCGACTCTTGACTTGTTTGCTGTGGGGTTTACGGTCACCCCGTGAATGATCTGGAAGGTCTTGAGATGGGGTAGACATATTTCATTATTGAGCTTTAGGGTCTTACGGGGGTCGAGGTACTCACCTGCATTGTAATTTAAGAAACGACTTGACTTTTGGGGTCTTGGAGGGGGTGTTGGGGTGGGTCACACGCATTGGAGTATAGGAAACAATATCTATATATATATATATATTATGTATGTTGTTCATGTCCCAACATGTGTGCCCAACATTCACCAACATGACCTTCCACTGCGACCTTCCAGAAGCCTTTCGAATTCATGTGAACCCTTCGCTCCGACGCTCTTCAAGACGGGCGGGTGGGCGGATCTTCAAGTCAAGCAGACAAAACAGGGCTGTGTCCTGGGGTGATTATCCCGAAGGTTGACTAAGTAGTGGGACTACTTTCAGATTGGTAGCGGAGCCCTGGGCTGCCTCTGGTGCCCGGGGCTACCGAATATAGATAACGGGGTTATCTAGGACATACACGTCTAGGCAGGGCCAGACAGCACATCGCGCGGGGACGCGAGCCATGGAAGATGGTGCAGGGACAGCGCAAGCAGCGGGTCAGTCAACGACCCCACCGAACTCGTTGCCATGGGGTCAGATTCCCAAATTTGATCCAGGGACAACAGATCTCAGAGTCTATGGACAGAAATTGCGATTCCTGTCCCAGATATGGCCCCAAGAACACATTGCTCACCTTGGTCCTCGAGCAGCTTTGAATGTTGAAGGGTCAGCATTTCAGAAGATTGCACGGCTAGATGCTGCCAAGCTCAGAAGCCCTCAGGGAGTGAAACACTTGCTGGAAGCGCTGGGAGGTGCCTGGGGAAAGACAGACACCGAAGATCGGTATGATCTTTTTGAACGAGCTCTTTACACAGTTTGCCAAAAACCAGACGAATCCAACGATAGCTACCTGTCGAGGCACGATACGGCCTTTGAAGACCTCCTCTCAAAGTCCGTGAGCATTGAGGACATCCGTGCATACGTTCTGGTGCGACAGTCGACATTATCTTCCGAGGACAGGAAGAAAATCATCCTGGACAATGGAGGCTCCTTGACCTATGACAACGCAAGGAAGAGTATCCGCTTGTTGGGGTCAAAATTCTTCCTTGGCCTTCAGGGAGCAACCAAAGGAAGCCAGGTGAAGCGAACCTATGAGGCCTATCACACGGAAGAGCAGGAGGACCAGATGGCTTTTCCCACCTTGTTCCAGGACACGGAGACCGACTTTGACGAGGAGCAGGCATTTCAGCTTCTGGCAGACCAAGGGGACGAAGATGCCTTGTTCTGTGCGGACTTTGAGGACCAGATCGTGGATGCTGTGCAGGAGAATGCATCTCTTGCTGAGTGCTTCCTTTCTTACCAGGAAGCAAGGGCCAGGGTCAGGGAAAGGGCCAGATCCAGAGGCTTCTGGCCAGTGAGCACCAAAGGAAAAGGGTCGTCAAAGAACAAAGGAGGGAAGAAAGGGAAGTCAGGATAGCAGATGTCCACCGGCAACATGATGCAGCGTCGTCGCACACTGGCTGATCGAATCGCAACGTCTTCATGCAGACATTGCGGTGAACAAGGTCACTGGAAGCGTGAATGCCCCCATCGCAGTGAGTCATCGAAGAAGCCCGACAATGTGAACATGGCCGAGGAAGTGCACGTGGGATGGCTCAGTGAGGAGAGCCACTATGAGGAGATCGTGACCCACCTCCCGGCTGATGCCATGACTTTTGCCGCCTTCGAGGACCGAACCCAAGATGCAGGACCACCAGACATGTCAATCATTCAGCATGATCATGGGGAAGAGATGACAGAAATTGTTTTTATGGGGCAGGAGATTCATGACATGGGTAGGAGAACCAGGGATTCCTTTGCTCAGTCATTGTGTTCACACCTCATTCCCCTCTGTAGGAAGTTCGGCCATGATGTCAGAGAGAACTCTGACGTGATCGCAGTGGAGCCGTCCAAGCCACGTGAGTGTTCTGCTGCAGAGCAAGCAGAGCCACAGGATCCGCCGTCTCTGTCAAGTGACACCGCAGTTTTCCAATGTGAGGAAGCAACGCATGAGGCCATCATTGATACTGGTGCCAGTAGGGCTGTTGTTGGAGCTGATAGGATTGATCAATTGGTTGACAGCTGTGGCCTTCGTGACGTGGTCAAGGTAGCTCCCTCCAAGATTACATTTCGTTTTGGGAACTCTGGAACTCTTCAGAGTACGTATGCAATCTTTTTCCCGAGGAAAACTGGGGGTTGGATCCGCGTGGAAGTGGTGCCTGGTCGAACTCCTTTCTTGATTTCAAACTCTATCCTCAGTTCTCTTGGTGCCATCCTTGACATTGCTGGACGAAAGATAACATTTAGGGGAACCTCAGATAGCATTCCTCTTAGCAGCTGTCGCAAAAACCTCATGGCTGTCGATTTCAGTCGTTTGTTGAGTGTAGGAGGGACCAATCACGAGAGCATTCATTATCATGAGACACATGATGCTGAGATGAACATGGAGCGTACAAACATGCTGAAGGGACGGACACAAAACATGATAAGAATGGACAGCCCACCCACCGTGATATTGTTCAGTCTGATTTGGAACATGTACAGGCACAGGAAACCACTTCAGATGATCAATCTTTTGTTTCACATGCATGGAGTCATGACATGCCGCAGCCATTTTTGCTCAGTTCTCACAAGAGCTCGAACCGTGTAAGTTTCAACGAACTTGCGAACCATGAGTCGAATGGATCAACCTTTGAGGGTGGCCGAAGATGCTCGTCTGGCACTGGCCGAGAAAGGCCGGGATGGGGCAGGCAAGACCATTTCCAGGCCTCCGGGGATCACCACTCTTCGGGAGTGGGGAAACCTGATCCTGCCATCCGGAAAGCATGCTGGGAAGACATTCATGGAGGGGTACCAGGACAGGAGCTATGTGAATCAGCTTCGCAATCGCAATGCGGTATCCACATGGGTGGTGAGTTTCCAGATGTTCAGCATGGCAATGGAGGAGAAGGAGACACAGGAGAGTCTGGGACAAAGGGCCATCATACTCGAGAGTGCAGTGAACAATCCAATGGGTCAGAGGAAGAGCGAGGCCAAGATTTCCAAGGGCAAGATTCCACAAGCCAATCCATCAGCCAAGAAGCCGCAGCTACGGGCCGATCAGGACTGGGAACATGTGGAACCGACATCGAGTGCAAGTACCAAACGTGGGCAGACCGAAGTCAAGACCGACGATGTGACGACACCCAGGAAGATGTCAGTGGATGCGAACCCAGGACGTGTACAGATGCTGACCGAGCAGATTGCTCTGCTCCAAAGAGAGCTCGACCGCGAGACCCAAACCGAAGATCAGTAGAGGACCAAATTCGGCGAGATGTGTGCTACATTGAAGACTCAGCACCTCTCGCAATACTCAATTGTGACCAGGTGGAGCTGATTCACCAGGAGATCAAAGAAAAGATGCTTGAAGTTGAGCATGGGTTGGCATGCCTTGAAGCCCAATGTTTTCACCTGGGGAATCATCGATACCTGAAGAACCGCGATCATCAGCATTCACAACATAGTCGGCCTCTGGATTGTCTTGAAGTCTACTGTGAATCCAATTCTCAGATTACTTCCAAAATTTTGAGCATGGGAGGCAGGGCCATGCGTTTCACGAAGAATGACGGGGATTTAGATACAGAGCAAGGCATCCAGAAACTATGGTTGTGGATCTATATGTATGAACCCCGTCACATTTGGTTGGCGCCGGAGTGCCGGTTGTGGGGAAAGTTCTCAGCTCTCAACATGGCTAAGAGTATGAACATGTTTGATTCCATTTCTGAAGCAAGACAGAAGAATCTTGGTCATTTGAACTTATGCAACGAAATTTATCTTCACCAAGTAAGACATCGACGACATGTACATCATGAACAGCCTCAGGAATCATGCATGGATCAACCGGATATCATGTGGAACCTCACAGCTGGAACCCTGAAAGCCACCTTTGATATGTGTACGGTTGGAAAACTACGACTACCAAATAGAGGGAAATTTCTGCGGAAACGAACGGTGGTACGGACAACCAGTGGTTATATGCATTACCATTTGGATGACCAAAAGTGTACCGGGGAACATGAACACACACAGATACAGGGCAGCATTCGGGCAAACGGTCGGACACAAAATGTTTCAGCATATGCAGCTGCATACACGGCATCATTTGGGGCTAAGATAGCGCGGCTTGTGCTAGAGGAATGTCTTCTAAAGGAGTCCCCATGTGTAGATGTGCTGCAAGAAGTTTTTGCTGTGAACGAACGACCGGCACCAGATTTGGACACTCCTCCGTGTGCGAAGCGAACACGGTATGCGAATAAAGGGCCACCACGAGGACCTGACATTGACTTGCAATCAACGGTTGAACGGACCTATGGGAAAGCCATTACATGGGATGATGTGATCAAAGCAGGAGCTAAGGGGGTACCCAGGGTTGGAAATTTTGTGATTAGGCCAGGTGACCGTTGGTTTGATCGGGTACAGATGCTAGTTCCTGAGTTGCAAGTCAAGATGGTCGTGTTCTGCAGAGGGACAGAACGATTCCGTTTGCCTCCAAATCCAAGGGTCAACAAAGATGTCATGCCATGGAGAAAGACGGTCGTTGTTGACAGAAATGATGGTTCCATTGTTGACCTGGGTGAACCAGAGGAATGGTCAAGGTTGACTCGGGCTAAACAGGTCAGAAAGGCCCACCCCGCTAGAATCTCAGTCACCGTGTTTGGAACAAAGGCGGAAGGGGGATCATCCAGCAGTGGTAACCCACGACCTGATAGCTTGAGACAAGAAGAGCCAGAGACAACAACTGACCAGGCCATGGAACAGCAGCCTGATAAGCCCGAGGAACATTGGGGACCTCGGATCATTCCCAAGAGCGGTCCTGCTTTTCACCAGCTGACCGATCAACAACAGGCTGATTTGAAGCGACTGCATTCCAATTTGGGACATCCCAGTGCGGCGAAACTGGCAAAGGTACTCTTGGAACAGGGTGCCGACTCTAGTGTGGTTGCTGCTGCCCGGGATTATCAATGTGATGTCTGTGTTGAGAATCAGGCAGGTCCAAGGTTGTCTTCCCCAGGAACAGTTCACCCTCCAAGGGATTTCAATGACTGTGTCGGATGTGATGGGGCTACTTGGACAAGTCGAAACGGGCAACAGTACCATTTTATGCACTACATCGATGAGGCTACCATGTATCATCTTGGAACACCTAGTGGAAGATCGGTTGAGGATCAGATTGCATCCTTTGAGAATACATGGCTTCATTGGGCTGGACCTTGTAAACTGCTATACTTGGACCCAGCTGGGGAATATGTCAATGATAGGTGGCAAGACTTTCTTCAGTCAGAGGGGATTCGTGTTTCCATGATTGCTGGGGACAGTCACTGGCAGCTGGGTCGCGCGGAAGCCCATGGAAAGATAGTCAAACAAATGCTGACTGCGATGGACTTGGAACAGCCCATTGTCACAGATGAGGATTTCAGACGATGCCTGAGACATGTGTTTCAATCAAAGAACTCATTGAGCAGCGTAGGAGGCTTCACCCCCGAACAGGCTGTGTTGGGTAAGAGTAAGCCAATTCCTGGTTCTCTTGTTTCTGATGAACAAGCTGGGACACATGAACTGGCAGAATCTGAAACTCCGACTGGGATCAAGTTTAAGGAAGATCTGATGCGACGGGAACAGGCTCGAAGAGCCTTTGCCGAAGCCGATAACAACAGTGCCATTCGTCGAGCGCTGCTTCGAAGACCCCGAAAAACAACCATGGAATACCAGAAGGGAGACTGGGTGCTGTATTGGAGAAGTATGAGGGGAAGCAAGCGTGAGAAGGGCAGATGGCATGGTCCTGGTCAAATCGTGACAATCGAAGGGAACAAAGTCATTTGGATCAGTCATTCCGGATACCTCATTAGAGCAAGTCCACAACAGGTAAGGCCAACATCCATGCGGGAGTACATGTCAATTCCTAGGGATGAGCAGGGCCGGGTGATCCAAGATGTTCCAGGGGAGAGATGCCGTAACTATGTGTCCTTAGAAGGGAACCCACCAGATGAGGCTACGGATGACAGTATGAATGAGACCGATAACAATGGACTTCCTACTGGTTCTGCAAGTGAAGAAAGCCATAGCCAACCAGATGGGGAGATTTTTCCTGCGGATCCTCCACCTTCGATTTCGCCGGTTCCTTCGACCCTCGATGAGCCTTCCGATGAGGTGGATGGAATTGGAGTCCCAGTGCCAGCGGATACCGATGATGATTTGTTGTTTGGTGATGATGTTGAGAACATGGCGGTTGCTGATGGGTTTTGGGAAGTTCCTGTACTTGGTGATGATGATGGTGATGGTGATGTGGTTGAATGTGAGAACACTGAATTGGTTGAGTGGATTCATCTGGCAACGGGAGCAAGGAAACAAAGGGTGGAGGTCCAATGGAAGAGTTTAACCGAGAAAGAACGACTGCTTTTTCAAAGAGCCAAGGAAAAGGAGATCCAGGCATGGGTTGATCACTCCACCGTGAAGAGAGTAGCAGGAGGTACTTTGAGGGATGATCAAGTGATGCGTTGTAGGTGGATATTAACCTGGAAGTCTCCAGCCCCTGGCTCACAGGAACCCCGTGCAAAAGCACGACTCGTCGTGCTGGGCTTTGAAGACCCACAGCTTTCTCAGTTAGCCTCCGATGCTCCGACTTTGACGAAGGATGGAAAGCAGTTGGTTTTGCAACAGGTATGTAGTCGGGGATGGCGGCTGATTAATTTTGACATATCAACGGCATTCTTGAAGGGTGCTGGGGACGGTCGAAGTTTGGGTCTACATGCGCCACCGGAATTGGCAAAGGCCATTGGTATGCAGAAGGGGGACCAATGCAGTCTCGTTGGCGGTGCATACGGCAGAGCTGACGCGCCGATTTTGTGGTACCGAACCTTTCGGGAAACATTAGAAGGTCTGGGGTTCATTGCGAGCCCATTCGATGGCTGCGTTTTCTCACTGGTCACCAAAGACAAGTGGGGCAAACCACAGGTCAGAGGTTGCCTGGGGATCCATGTGGACGATGGATTGGGAGGGGGTGATGAATATTTTATGGAGGTCATTGGACGGCTGAGGGAAATTTACGAATTTGGTGCCTACAATGAGGGGTCATTCGAGTTTTGTGGGGTTCAATATCATCAGTGGGATGATGGTTCGATTGAGATGGGACAAGACTCGTATATCCAGAAAATATCCCCAATCCATGTACCCAAATCCCGGAGACAGGAACCGAAGGAGCGACTTAGTGCTACCGAAACTCAAACACTGAGACAGATCTGTGGAAGTTTACAGTATGCCGCTGTACATACTCGTCCTGACCTTGCAGCCAAGGTAGGTGAATTGCAGGCATCCATTCCACATGCTACGATAGAACACTTGCTCAGTGCAAATCGAGTTTTGTATGAAGCCAAGACCAAACCTGTTTCCCTGATGATCGTGCCAATTTTGGAACACCAGGTGACATTTTGTGCTTTTTCAGATGCTTCATTTGAGACAGAACGTGGTAGATCATCTAGACAGGGGACCCTGATTTTCTCCACTGATGGTAGGATGGCATTGAATCAACGAACAGTGGTGTGTCCAATTGCATGGTCTTCCAAGAAGATTCCCAGAATCGTGCGAAGTACTCTGAGTGCAGAGGCAGTGGCACTTGGATCATGTCTTGACCGTTTGAGTTGGATCCGCGTGTTTTGGGAGTGGATGAAGTGCCCAGGAATAGACTGGAGCGATCCTAGTGAGATACTTAGGAGATCACCCAGTGCTTCAGTGGCTACAGATTGCAAGTCTGTGTATGACATTTCGACGAAGACGTCGACTCCCACGTGCACAGAACACCGGACAACACTTGAATGTCTCTTGATTCGAGAACGACTCAGAGAGAATTGTCAGCTTCGATGGCTAAACAGTAAAGCAATGCTTGCCGATTGTTTGACGAAATCAATGGACGGAGAGATTTTGCGTCAGGCTTTGAGGACAGGGAAGTATGCATTGTTTGATGAAGACACCATACTCAAGGAAAGAGCTGACAAGCGGTCACGGCTTCGATGGGTTAAGGGTCAGGAAGGAGTAGAAACCAAATAGATGAATGGTTGGTGATGTTGCGCATTTTTGTTTTAAAATTTTAGAATTTTGACGAGTGTTCATGTCCCAACATGTGTGCCCAACATTCACCAACATGACCTTCCACTGCGACCTTCCAGAAGCCTTTCGAATTCATGTGA
>VSDK01027838.1:364428-393335 GCA_009767595.1 Symbiodinium kawagutii | reverse complement strand
CCTTGGGGCCACTTGGGCGGTCACTTGCGGTCACTCGAGTGGCTGCAAGTGGCTGCAAGTGACCGCATTTTCGAAAATCAAAAACCGCACTTTCTGCGTGCTCAATGTGATCTCTGGTCGAATCGTTGAGGGTCAGTAGATGATGAATCAGCCGATGTTGGTTACGTAATCAACTTGCCAATCAGTCAACATGAAGCCACGTCCACTGCAAACGAAGACACTCCATTCCACGGATCTATATCGGCATAAAACTCTCCCGCCTTGGTGAATGGTGCAGAAAAACCCGGGAAGCTGCACGAGAATATGACGAATGGTGTTGCGCACTACACATTTTGGGAGAAAACTATATAGCTGCAATGACCATAACTCCGGCAAGCTGGTCCCCACCGGTCACGGATCATCCTTGTCCTTTTGAGTTGGTGAGCTGGGTTTGATGTCACTAGCTCCTCATCCAAATGTGGGTATGGAATCAAACATCACCCAAAAGTGCTGTGAACAAACCAACGAGTTGGCACAACAGCTCTCTGGTTAGCAGGGCACAGCCCAGCTGTTCATACAGCAACAATCTGCAGCTGGTCAGAGGTTCCAGGGCTAGAGAGGATGGGAAAGGATGGAGATCATCAACAGTCAGTCAAATGATCAACAGTTGTTATAACGTAGGGTATACTCCAGTTGAAGGTTCCATAATGCCCATAGGATACGCGATCATTGGATAATTCCTATAATAATCAAGTATATGCTTGCTAGATGCAATGCGCACCACTTCTCAACAATCATACTGTATGTGTAAAACTTTGTAAATTGTGTTTTTGTCCGGCCTTCCATTATTCAATACCGTCTTTCCAGCAGAATTGGTCAACCCAATGATAGGAGTTACATATGCAAAGAATCAACGTTACCCCACTAGGTCACTAGGTAATATCACTGGCATCATCCTGCCGGCCCACATGCATCTGTACGACGTACATCACACCAGTAGTTATTTGTGTAAACAACTTACATATATAGATATAATATTCATTATACTTCGATATATAGTAATATACATTATTTGAGTCTATGCCAGTATGTCAAACATGTTGAATATATGAGTAGTGATGAGTAATGATATATATATACAATTATGAACTATTACTCATATATTAGTATCTATTGACATACTAGTATTCATCATTGTAGTCATTATGCATCGTAAACTATTGATATCAACTATAATGCTGAGTAATGACTATAGTATCTAAACATATAATTATTCGTCATATATTATAAACATCTCTGTGGCACCAGAATCCACATCTCTTTCCCCTGGGTGCCAACATGATCCAACAGCTGCACCTCAGCGCTGATGGCGGCGATGCGATGGCACAGGGAACCATAGGAGCAGGGAAAACCATGGAGGAATCATGGAGGAACTGCAGGGGAACCATAGGGAACCGTTGATGAACCATAGGGGCAACCATGGGGAAAACCATAGGGAAACCCATGGACACAACAAATTAGCACGTGAGTCTATACTAGATTTGTTTCGGGACAGAATTGGCTCACGTGAGTCTACAATCCTGTAATCAGAATGTTCTTTCTAACTTCTCTTTGAATGGTTGATTTGCTATTGGTCCTTCCCGTCCTTCCCAAATGCAAGCGTCAGCCAATTGCTGAAGAACGATTCCAATTTGTCAACTTGGATGTGCAAATCTGGTACTTATATGGGATTTGACCATGGCAAATAAGTATGTCAGCTGGGCAAACCAACCCCTATGATAGCCACCAGCAAACATCTCAATGATGAAGTGCAACCATGCATAGCCATGGGCAGGCGGACAGCTAGTTGATTCATATGAGCAGCAACAAAGACCAACGGCTACATCAATGGGACCAGATTGTGCCTGGTTTTGTTTGGCTGTTCATAGAAATGTGTTGCTTTCCCAAACCTGGGTAGTGCTAACTCCATATGTTTGAGGCATGGTCATGGTCATCCACCAGTTGTTACATAGTTATTGTTGTTGTTGGATCGTGGTAGGCTTAATAAGTTGGCGAATGGGAGATCCATATTGACAAACCCCTTAATTATAGTTGATGGTGGATCACCAGCTATTTATGCTTAAACTGATGGTGTTCTATACGAATCTCCCCTTACTGACAGTGGTGAATTACACACTGCGCGAACCAGGAGAAGTTTAGCGCAAGACCCCAAGTGGTTTGAGTAGAAGGGCAGTGGCGACACTGTGACTATCCTGCGAAATACTCCAATTCCATCCAATTCCTGTATAAGTGTTGCTTCTGCTGAATAACAACTCCCAAGTCCATGACCCTAAAACCCTTCTTCATCGTACTTCCAAACACCCTTAGCCACAAAAATCACTACGAATATCTACAAATCATTTCGCAGCCATATGCCCTTCATCAATTGCTGGCTCTGCCGGACCACCGAGGTGGACCACTGGTGACCATCGATGAGGCCTCGATCCCGCCTTCTGTGCCCCGTCCATCTCGATGCACAGGTCACTGATTCTGACCTCGTGAAAGCAGCCAAGGAGAACAACTGGGAACCATCGTGGTGGATAGGCTACCACCGATGTGCATCCATGTGCACGGGTGTAGATGTGCATGTATATAGAGGACACTTATTTCTATGTGTGAAGATGTATGGAATTAATTTCCAGCTATGAATACCAGAATACGTAATGAGTCAAGGTTTGCTCTTGAGAATAAGGACACGTACTGTACCGCATGTTACCATGGATTGTTCTTTTCTTGGCATAATCTAATTAACACAACTGCATCCCAACAAACATCAAAGAACACCCATAATCATTGTGTCGGGATGTGAACCATCCCTGATGTTGACACATACCCATTCTCAATCATGAAGCATATGTTCACCGCCAGATTTATGAGGGATCTCCGAAGCTTGGTAGAAAACAGGTCCAAGGGAATCATTGGTATGGTTAATTAGTTGTTGTCATCATGGCTATATAATGAAATTCATTGCTGGTTGGTGTTTTACGGAAATCCTGTCAATGATGTGAGGTTGTTGTCTATGGATGAGGGTCCCAAAAAAACGTGTCAGAATTGTATGATTCATTGGGCAGCTTCACAAATCTTTGTGCAATGGGCGTGCACAATGAATGGACAACCACAAGCAACAGGAGTTGGTTGGTCCGGGTCTAAGAAACTATAAACAGCTCCAAGTGGAAAGAACTATTGTACCTTTTTTTTAGAATCACCAAGAAACAAAACGCTTCGAATTCAGCATCACACTAAGTTAGCTTGTCCTGTGCCCTTTTTCAGGACTGGTCGCAACCCTGAAAGGCTAAGAGCTAACACCTCTCGGCGTCCTTGATGTGAAGCCACTCTGTGATGCAAAGTGGTAACATCCCCTCAAGTTACACAGTAAAAGATGTGCTATTGGGATATGCACCCAACCGATCTTGGTCATATGAGGTGTTTACCCGTACTCTGATTGATCATTGCTTGATATCCCTGCAAACAACCCAAGATCACTGGTGACATGACCATATCACCCTTGAGTTCAACTCATACGCCTTCTGGCCTGGAGATTTCTGGCAAAGAATAGAATGGCAGCAGAAAGACCCAACGCAACACGTTGGTCATGGTTTGTTGCAATTAGCGTTGTGACGGGATGGTAATTGTGCTTCACACTTGAATGTCAATACTGTTTAATGCCTGATACATCATCGATCACGATGATTGTAGAGCAAATCATGGCCAAGTATCATTAATCATAGTAGTTCTTAGTGGTTAACCACATTTAACCACTGATTTTGGGCAGAAGGCCCATAGTATGAGCCCATCAACTGATGCTGGCACCTGTACCCACGGCTGCGAACCTGCCCGCCGACGGACCATCCATCAGGCTCTGTGCGGACCTCAGGGTCCCATCATGGTCACCATGAGGGGAATAGCATTGGGACAACTAATAATAATCATTAGCTAATTGATCAACATTGTTAGCTTGATGGGACAACATTAGCTTGATCAACATCATTAGCTAATGATAAGATAATCAACATTGGGAATAACATTGGTCATCAACATTATCTTATCATTAGCTAATGTTAATCAATGGGTTAGTATCATAGCATTAGCTAATGACCTTTTCATGGATACTGTTTCTGTAATCAATCAGTAGCCAACAAATAAGATCATCAAAAATGTAGTTAACATTATCATCAACAATGTCGTACTTTGATGTTATCAGAAATATCATCAACTCATCAACAATACCATCAACTCCTCAACGATATCATCAACATGAAATATATCAGACATTGATCATCAACCATATCCATCATGATAGATCAATGATCAAACAGTGAGAGATATCATTGTCTAACGAACATGCTCAAACATTGGGGATAGGCAATGATCATCATCTTCATTATTGGCCAACAAACGATCCGATTTGTCAGGCCGCGCAGCAATAGTCATCTGGTTGTAGTAGGTCCCTATCAAGTCTGTATATCTGGTATACTATGTTTGATCTATCTCTGCATCTATGCCAATGTCAATTGATTGATTTGTAAATGTACAAGTCTATGCAAATAACATGTAGACGATGTAAGACAAATATAAACTTGAACCCTATATGCATCCTATTGAGCAATACACAAAACCTTGGATGGTAGGTACCCCCAGAAACAAATCAATGTTTCGCGCTAGGTTCCCCTACAAAAAATGAATGCGTGGCGGCACAAGCTTTCCCACAATTCTGTTAGGTCCTATGAACACCAATGAACAATAAGGTATACTGAACTACTTTGTGGGTCAAAAGCGCCCCCAGCTGTTCACACCCCACAGCCATACCCAAACCAGTCGAACAGTTGGAATGGGAACTCAACCTGGCCCCCGCTTTTGCTATATCTGGTATTGATCGATGCTTATCGATACCAAATCTACTCCGGATTGACATGATTTAACCATCTAGTGGAACCAGTCTCAGTGACTGGCCCTTTGGGGCTCCGTCAACTCCCCTTGTTTTCAGCTGCCTGTATTCGAAGATCCACCAGCGGCCTTTCGTCCTGGGAGGCAGTGTGAGCCTCCAAAAATGGTTGGTTTCCCACGTCAAATCATCACTACTTGGGAGATCTCAGGATGCGAAGACCCTGGTGAACCTTCGGTATGAAGAGGCCCCAGCCCAGAGCACTAACTGGCTAAACATGTTGGACCTTCGATGACCTATCTACGAAGTGGTTGCAGTCGAAACTCGTGCTTCAAGACTGCCTAGAATCGTCAAGCAACACCTGCTTGGTGGTTTGAAACCCTATGAAAAATATTAATCAACCAACCAACTGTTAGTCATTCAGTCAGCTATGAGATCCTCAGATCCTATATCTCTCTTGTTGTAGCTGCTTGGATCTGGACGATTGTCTTAGCTATGAATCACTCGATTGCTGAGGTGGAGACATCAACAGGGGATCTCAACACTAACAAAAACCTGCAATCGTCTTAGCTTGCAACAAAGGATCAGCAAGTGATGGCAATAGTCAGCACTACATGCTACACGAGATCGAAATTCCACGCCTTCAACTGCTAGAATTGCTTAGCACAAGATCGGCTGCGTCACATGACTTGGTCGCTGCTTGATGAACGAGCCGGCCACTGAACCACCATCATGGCGGGCCAAGAGGTGACTGCCGCCATCACCGCCATCTGTCACCCATACTGATATTACATACCCATGCATATCCCTGATTCCACCACAAATTCACTCTTGATTGATTGATGGATGGATGGATTAATTGATTGATTCATTCATTTATTGATTGATTGGTTGATGGATTCATTGATTTATTGATTTATTGATTCATTGATTCATTGATTCATTTTTTGTTCCAATCAATTTCCTTATCATCTGTTGGCGGCACGGCTCTTTTCCAGTGCGTTTGGTGCTGTGGACCTGGACCCAGGGCCAAATGGATCCAGAACTGACCAAGGGTGGTGGCAATCGTTGTTTTCTTGGAGGGTATACACACACACACGGATGTGTATTTAGTGCATGTATATGTAATTATAAATAACAAACAAAACATGTCATGGTATATGCGCACCTCTCATAGACTTCTTCACTTGGCTGCCAACATGTTTGTGGCACGAAAGTTTGGCTATGCTGAAGTCTGTCTATACGTCCGAATTCCTGTAGCTCTCGGCTCACTGCAGCGTGCCCTCAACGATGGATGCGACTCCGACAAAAATGGCTGGTAGCCAAATGGGGATCACCTACCGGGCGATTCCAGCAACGGCTGCTGCCAGTGTCACAAGCCGAAGACGTTGGGCACTGCTTGATAGCAATGTAGCCAGTATGCCGTTATATGCCACCATCCGTTATCATTAAAAGTCAATGAACCGCTGATTTCTTCACATTAAGTGAACCGCTGTAAGTATCAATTCTAGTGGGGCGAAATTGATTCCTCATGAACGCAATATCGATGGTCTGATCATTGAGTTTGCAACACCTCCCAAAAAAGAAATGAACATACCTTCAATGAACAAGGTGCCATGAGCTTCGTATTCTTGCGACAGTTAAAATAGATCGAATTCCGCGCATGGTAAGTTGCAAAACATCCCAACACACTCACGACTGTCATCATGTTCATACTTCTTTTTGTGTCGAGGACTTTGGGATGTCATGATGTCCGGCAAAAGAATCATTATCAACTATTACCAACCATCATGTTCACCATTAAACCATCATTAACCATCATTACCAACCACCATCATTGACCATTAGAGTCTGGGTCTGGGTCCAAATTGTTTCCCTGCAGGTCATGATCGTTTCCCTGTGACACTTTGAGGTCAACCGTCGCGGCAGTGGTGACGTCAACCTACCATCAGAAAGAATTGCTTGTTTCTCCCAAAACACGATTCTTGATGCAAGGAGGCATCACTTTAGCGTGAACTAATTATCAATAGATATGAATAGTAAAATGTATGTGACATTGCTTCGTGATTTGAGGGTTGCGTTCTCTAGTGGGAAAGACTGAACATCATTGTGACCACTGGCAGTGTGTAGTTCGCATTGAGCAATGCCAGGAATTGAGTGATGGGATGAGAAGCCAAAATGAAGTGCGTCGCTAGGTTCTGTCTATGTTTTTCATGTTGGATTCAGACACCATGGACCCACAGTGGTTCATGAAAATGATTATTCTCTAGTAAACTACCGTGGAAATGGAACATCGACCATTTTTGGCTTTTCCGTGGTTTGCCTGTAGAAAATAACAATTTCTAACTTCTAACTTCGCTTCCCAAAGGGTAGCAGGTAGCTATATCGAACAATCAACCACGCAGGATGACCATGCTTCGTCTTTAGGATATCAGAACTGGTTGGTGGCGATAACTGATCCCGAACATACAAATCAACCAACCATCCCAAATACTGGAGAAAAACAAAGTACATTTGAAAACACTAATCAAATAACCACCATTTCTTCACCAACCAGTCAACTAAGCATGGCTTCCAAATGTTTCGCAAGTAACAATTTGGCGCAGCCGGCCTTCAGGACGTCGAGCACCATGGGGATCTTGCTGGCTAAGTAGCAAATGCCGAAAGTCGCCAGTGAAGCCGCTAGAATGCCAATCTGCCGCAGCTTTCGTGAAGCCATGGACTGTCACATACATACTTGGATCATCTTGGATCATCATTCCAATTAGTACGTGCTTACTAAAATTGGTTATAAGCATTCTGACTCCGTCAAAAGAGTTATAAAGCGGGGTGTGGAGCCAGAGTCGCCGCTCCCGATCATCATCCAGTGGGCAATGTCTGACATCTACTGTAGTACCAGTATGCTTATCTTATCTTGCGAAAACGGCCCCGTATATGCAGCGGAGAAAACCAGCTCAATCTCTAATGATTCCAATGGTGCTCCTTGCCGGATCACAGCGATTTTCCTGGCTGAATGATTATCATTGACAATTCACACCGGATCACCCGCAAAGAATCAGCCCTGTGCAATTCATAGTAATTACTGATTGAGGACCATATTCAACCAGTGAATCAGCATGTCACTCCTGAAAACGATGGTGGAGCACAGCCCCCTACAGCAACTGGCCAATTCTTGCTGTGAAACGATTGAGGAACTGATCAGAGATGGGGTGGCGCGCACCAGCAACCGCTGGGATGTGAGAACCAACTTTCACCCATGCCTTGGAAGACCCGAAAAGACCCTCGCAATGGAGGATCCACCATAGCTGGTTGGTGGTTTCAACACCTAAGAACAAAATAATCAGTTTATATTTATATACATATAATTACTAGGTAAACAAACATGTTTGAACCCACCAGCCAAATACGTGTTCTAAACAAAAACATCGTGGTTTCCAGCTTGCCAGGCATAGATAGGCCATGTCAGGCCTGTTTATACAAAGGTCATGGGATATTTGATGACTTCGGACGCGCATCCCATTGCACTACTTAGCACAACGAAAAACTCAGCGCTGCAAAAGCAAGAAAGGTGAGCAACGAAGGACAAGCCTTTTTCCATTATACTGGATCTGGTTGGTTGTTGTGCTGTTCCAAAACTTAGTTGATCAACCAAACATCCTTGAATATTGGGGACAAAGGGACAGAACAAATGATTAGAACTAGAAACCAGAACTGAGTTGCGAAGAAGTATTCATCTCGGCCTCGGCGTATCAATGCCCGTGAATCAAGTTGTTCCCCAGGCCCTGTGAGCAACCAATGAACCCCGGATTCATTTCATGGCGGCTAAATCCGTGCTTGGCTCGGCACCCCAAGAAAAGGTTGATTGATTCATGCATATTTCATCATATCAAGGCCTTCGCAAAAGCAGGGTACTTGTCCATGGGGTGTTGCTTGCCACCGAGCTCTGAAGAACCGAACCCATGGAGTCAAACACATGTTCGATGACCCCAAGTTATGATGTTGAAAAAACCATCAGATCCGGCCCACCCCTCACAATGGGTCGATAGGTCATTAGTTTCCATTGACAGGTCAATGCCTTGTGGCCAGTTTCAACTGCTATCATGAAATGATGAGGATTGGTGTTGCTGGTTGAGATTCCGGTGTGTTCTGATCGCCTATACGTAAAATTGTATCTCATGTATATCACAACTGAACTGTATCTTTTTCTTTCTTAAAACCAACACACATACATTTATACATAGACTATATAATAATATGATATATGATCTATGAATATCAAAATATATTGTATATATTTTTACACAGAATATATAAAATCTGAAGTATAAAATGTATAATGATATACATATACATATACATACATATATAATGATACATGTAAATAAAAAGTATAAATGTTAAGCATTACAACAAGTACCCAGCGGCTGAGACCTGCCCCGCCTCCAAGTCTATGCCGGTGGTGTGTTGGCCTTCCATCAAGGGAGCATAGACCAAGACCTGGTCAAAGGTGCCCACCACGGTCAGTAGGGCAAAGGTACCTCGGCGACGATGAAGGGTTTCTCAAAACAGGGAACCCTAAAGCTATGGCTGGCTTATTCCTATAAATGGTTCATATAAAGGATGATTTGGGAGTACCCCAATTTTGAGAAACCACCATATGTTTTGCTAAATGACAAAAACATGGATGTCAAGCATGTCAAGATACACATATCTATGCAGTTGTACGCATGTATGTGGGCTTTGTGTATTCAAATATGTGTATCCATAAATATGTATATATATGTATGTATATATGTACAATTCATACATTTATGTACATTTGGGTGAATGGCTGGAATCTTGTGTTCCCCACTCGGGCCATAGGAAACATGTACAATCACAGTGACAATATACAATGATCAACTGAACAAATCAGCCACAGCATAAGAAAGTGCAGTTGATCTGACGTCAAACCTCAAAAGGAGTGGACTGGTTTAAGTAAAAAGTGATGTGACTGGAAGGACCATGAGTGTATGGTTTGTGGTTCATTGAACTTATTCTTTAGGGCATCGTGTACCCAGGAATGGTTGATCTTAAAAAAACCATGTTCCAAACGCGAAGCCATGCGACATGGCAGGCAACCTTACCTTGTCACTTGCCTCAAACGAGGAGTTACTGGCAAGCTCAATGGAAACTAGTTTCTAGTTGGTGCGCGCTTGTGATTGAGGCTCCTTAGTGGATCTTAACTCACTCACCATTCACCAACCACAATGGATATCATTAGCCACTCACCAATCACAACTCACCTTTTTGGATTGAGGTTATCATTAGCCTACCATTCACCCATGCACGCTATCTTTTGGTATACCCACAAACCACCTCGCTTGCCGATACAACCTGTGCCACTCCGATTTTCTACCATCTTACACAACCGCAGCATAGATGTGTTGGCCAAACATGGCACTAAATGGTGATGATGTTCTCTGTCCGCAATTGTGTCGCAAATGAAAGGGACATCCAAAGCACGGGATCTTTTTATTGCTCGGATTATCCCACCGTATTCCACCTGTTGATACTCTTGGCCCGAGGATCCCCAAACAAAAAACATTTTCTCGCCACAGTTCTATGACAAACCCAGCGCTTTTTGTCCAAATGAGCCCTGCGCAAACCCAATACTTCATGGGTATTCGACCGAATACTTCATGGGTTATACCAACGTCCAACCCACCAAGAATAAGCCATGGGTAGGTTATAATTGGTTATAATCGGTTGTTCACCCTGCAGAATAAGCATCGAGAACCAACCTACCAACGTCCTGCGTTGCCCCACTGGCCTGGCCTAGAGTGAAACGTTCCGATTTCTCGCCGTCGACCTCCTTGGCATCCTCCGCCGATCGCCGCCATTGCTCCTGCGAGCACAGGAAGTGGTGCCCAGTTGGGCCCGCCATCCAAAAGCCACGGGCAGGATGACCGAACAGATCCCAACAGTGAGAATAGCAATGACTATAATCTGGCCATGGATTGGATGTGAATTTCAAAAGGCGTACTGGGTACCTAGAGCCATGCGATTCGGTGACCGGTATCATGTATACTATGCAATTCTGCATGCCCAACATACACATCTGCCTATATACCTAGGTGCGACAAGACATTGCAGTACATCAGTACATCAGTGTATACGCTCCACTTCAGTACCCTTCATTGCATTACTCTCCATCACTTCAGAATTACATTGCCTTGCTTGCATTGCATCACATCCATATTGATTTTGAAAAGCAAATTCCCATGCATGGACGTGTACATCATAAGCATTGCGTTGCACGACATTCACTTGCATGGCATTGCGACAATAAACTACATTGACATGAATACTTACATGTGCATTTGCGTTTGGATGTGCATAATTGCATTGCGCCAAAATGCATGATGATATATTATGCTGCTGCTACTTTTGAACCAGCACTCAATCAACTACATACAACAATATGATTATGTCTGGATGACGAAATCTATCAACAATAATCAACACACTACTGGTACATCGGCAACAGAAAAAAAGGACATGTGCACTGGGGTATCATATTTGGCACCAGCTACTTCAGAGACCAGAGATTAATGTTTCTTTTTTTCCGGAAACAACCTTTTTTGTCTTGCAATTACATCATATAATCAACTGGTAAATCACAATCATCTGAGTAATATCAATAATTTCAGTTGGCGCGTAGCTATTGGGAAATCACTTTGGGATTACGGATCTCCCATTATCCACCAGTAGTCTCTGATGATCAACTGTTTGAGGATTGAAATCAGTTGAAATCATCTGAGTAGATCTACAATTCAGCTAGGGGTTAAGCACCATCAAGAGACCATGGGTCAAGCACCATCGCTTTAGCCCATTCATTGGCTCGCTCCGCGTCTCGGCGCTTCCAAGGTTCGGGTCCTCAATGAACTGACAGAGACCGAAGGACAGCGCCACAAAGCCCTGGCGCGGCTTTAACGTTGGAAACGGCACAGCGACCAGGGGACCCTGGAGGGACCAGTGGACCCCTGGTCACTGCATTGTCTATTTGTAAGATCTTTATACGTCTTTATGTAAGGTTTTACATATAGTTATTAGTAAGGAGTTGAGCGCTATTGCCGCTATTGTAAGGGTACATCTTAAAATGTAAATGCAAATAACTAATTTTGCACACAGAAGCATCGAATACATGGGCAGGCCCACTTGTCAGGTCTCAAACACACAGAATCAAGAAAACCGCGCAACATGTTATTTGGTGTAGCACCTAGCAAATCAAAAAACAAATTCTTGGTTGGTCGATACAAACTCTACATCCAATCTAGGGGGATTTACGGTTTCAAGCTCAAAATTTCATGGTTTGGGGTTTGAGGTTTTGAGGTTTTGAGGTTTTGATGATGATGATGATGATGATGATGATGATGATGATGATGATGATGATGATGATGATGATTCAAATGACGAAGATACACCAGATACCGTTGACCATTGACCATGATTGTGAGCAAAATGAGCACACGGATTCCTGGGCTCTGCGTTCATGTCCTTTATGCTGATCCGATACGAGTACCAAAGTCCTGTTGCTTTAATCAGCATTGCGAGTTCCTCCATGGCAAAAAAGGTACACACTTTGCTGGTAAAAATAAAATCAAATGTTCCCCTCAGCACTGACACCAGAACCTGCACAAAAGGGAGGTATAACAACAGGACGTGCATCCCCACAACTTGCAACTGGGGTAGGGCTGAGTTCACCCAATGCGGCTAGTGACCATGGCTATATCCCAGTTATATCACGCTCAGATTCTTGTTTCTAAAAACGTCAATCAACTCGTAGGAAAAATGTGCTGTCCATACCAGGAGCCTGCCAAAAGAAAGCAGTGCCTTTCCCAATGACTGGTACAGGAAGCTGGAAACTATGGCTATGTTGCTGGAACTCCAAGCCACTCGTAATTTTGTGCATCAAAAATGCTACCTCCTTCTGATTGGCTGAGGTACACTCGATATACGAGTACCTATATGGGGGTTTCTGAAAATAGGTGGTTCCCCGAATCATCCTGTATTAACCATTTTTAGAAATAAATAAATGAAAAATCAACCATTTTGGGAGGGGTAACCCTATTTTAAGAAAGCACCATATGAATTTCATTTTGTGTTAGCATTTTTTTCCGGACTTTCAACCTTCACTAATCATGATAGTCGTTGTGGTACCTGACGAATATACCGCTGTGAAATCGTAGAGCCAAACGTTCTTCTGCAATTCGCTTGCCATGGTGGGTAACTAGGGATTCCTATAGCGCATTATGTTATAAATATCATATGTTATAAACAATTGCTTGTTGAGCTCAAAGGTAAACCTACATGATGGTAATTATAACCATGTGTAATAAACCTACTATGGTATAACCCATACATTGTTGGCAATATCCCCTCTAATCAACCATCGCGACTGGTTTTGCACCACACCCTGTCGAAGTTTTGGTGCTGAAGTCTGCTGCCAAGGTGCTATGATGTAGTCCACCAAATAGCTGAACTTCCATTGTGTCACTAAACCGTTGGAGTACACCACCACCACTAGAGTCGCCCAAAGCTGAGAGATCAAGGCGAAGAACAGGGCATTCCAAACTCCTCGATCAGCAAACATGGCGAATCCAAGTGACATGGTGGTTTTTCAAGCCATGGGGGACCCCCAAAATGTTTGGTTTCTTAATATGGGATAATAATTGGGGGTACCCCTATTTTGAGAAATCACTATATATTGATTCACCCATGGAAAGTGATTGCTATTAGCCACGGTTGCATTCTTTAAAGTAGCAGTGCAGTGTTTACGCTCTGGTAGATGGCAACAATCTGATGGTGAAACCTTGGGTCAACACAACTGCGAAACCCCAAGGGATGCAACTGCTGTGAACAACACCCCCTAGCAAGTTGATGTGTGCCAAAGCGGTCTTGCTATTCAGTGGTACCCGACGAACGCGGCTTGGTAAAAAGACCATGAGGGAAGTTTAGTTCGTACTGGAAAATCCGTCTGACAAGTACTTCATCGAAGGAAACTTGAAAGTCAAATTTCCGACTTGTACAAAGTTGCAGCAGGTAGTCCAGAAGAAAAAGTCTCAGAAAGAAAGAGATGTCAAGAGAAACATGCATGAGCATGCACGTGCGTGACCAACAGGAATGAAGCAAAATGCTGTGACGTTCATATGTTTGCGCAATCCACTTTAACTCGTTTCCCTGGAGCTGAACAGCAATGGTGGAAAAAAACATACCAATCATCTGGCGCCAAGATAACGCGGATGGTTGGTAGCTCTTTGCGCAGTGTGGATCGGACGAAGAAACGCTGTGCAGGGGACAAACTTTTCCAAACATTTTTGTTTCGCTCATTTCTGCAAAATTCTAGCACAAAGCTAGCGCCAAGGTACAGAACCACTGTGTGTAGGTGTGGGTTTGCCAATCATTGAAGAGGATAAACCCATCAATGTCAATGTCAAATAGTTTCACTCATTTGTAAAGTGATTTTGTGTGCTTTTTACCGGACCCCAATATGCAACTAGATATGACACCGGAACTACCGCCGCCCAAGTTTGCAATCAAAGTGCGAACGTAGTGTCTATGGGTTGTTTGTGCCAAATAGGTGTGCTCACTTCTCTGGTTTATGTGCCTCTATGTGTTTGCGTGTTTGTTTGTTTGTTTGTCTGTTTGTCTGTTTGTCTGTTTGTCTGATTGTCTGTTTGTCTGATTGTCTGTTTGTCTGTTTGTCTGTTTGTCTGTTTGTCTGTTTGTCTGTTTGTCTGTTTGTCTGTTTGTTTGTTTGTTTGTTTGTTTGTCTGTTTGTCTGTTTGTCTGTTTGTCTGTTTGTCTGTTTGTCTGTTTGTCTGTTTGTCTGTTTGTTTGTCTGGTTGCTTGTTTTATTCTTTGGTTACTTGCTTTCTGTTTGCTTGTCAGTGCGTGAGTGTGCATGTGCATGTAAAGGTGCGTTGGCATGCGGAGGCCTTCGCGCGTGGCCGAGCAGGGATGAGCCAGTTGGCCGCGAGGTTCACTAATGCCAGTCTGACACAGCACACTAGCTGTGGAACCTTAGGTGAACCATTCATTGCTTTTCACCGCTTAGCGATGACAAATCTACATATTCCCAGGACTACTGTGGAAAACACATACCTCCCTTGGCAATCAACAAGGACTGAGAGAATCTCACAGGATTGGGATTTTAGCAACCCAGGCTTCCAAGATGTCAAGCTTTGATCGTAGACATAGAGTCCGTTCAACTAATTCATCCTGGAAACACCTGGAAAGGTGTGAAGTTCCTCAGGATCTGATAATCACATCTGTGTGCCAAATAAATTCCTTACTGGGCGAACAGTGGACGAAACCAGTGACGAACCATGCTGCAGCAATCACATGTGGCTGTGGGTCAAAACCCCGTACCCCTGGTGCCCCGATCAGTTTCCATTGTTTCCCTGATTATTGCTGGTCATTATCCACCATTATTTGTTGGTTGATATTGACCAATAGCCATCTAGTTGGTCATTATCCCCTATAGTTGCCAGTTATCATCCCCTATTATTAATCATTAACCAGCTAGAAGTCACCATTGGTTGACCAATAGCCATGTCAGGTGAGTTCGTCAAAACGTTTCAAAAACCCTCACGGGTCTTCGCATGTGCGGAGCATCAACTGGGTCACTACCGATCCATCCAAGGCGGCTGGTGTCTGAGCATCCCCCGGTGGTCGTGACCTGCCTGCCATCCATCGCCCTTTTTTGCAACAACTGAGGCTGCCTAGTGTGGATAGCTGTGGTGGATCCCAATATGTTTGTAATTTACAACCAAACCTGAGGTTCAAACCTGTTTGCTTTCATATTATTCGTGCTTCTCCAGTTTGCTGCAGCATGGATATAGAAGACTCATAATCATGTGTTGATGGATATATACCCTCATTTTTGAACACTGTGACTATGAGAAAAGTTTTTTCTCCTGGGGTTTCGATGACAACCCTTTCCGTAGACTCCTACATGAATAGTGTGATGTGTGGGTCACGGATCGCCTGTAGATGCTTTGAAAGACTTCTAAATCTAAAAAGAACCAGAGTTTTGATCCACCGCGCAGGCCAATCAAAATGAGGGTCATTGGTTGATCCGCCATCAGGTTACCATGACTTATGTTCACCAGAGTCCGGGAAAACAACTTTGGTCATACTGCTTTTCCAGTCCATGGGCAGCTGCCAGCAGTTGCGACTTCAGTGTCGATGACATTTGATCACTGGTAGCTTGCAAGTATCTGGAAGTTTCCATATATAGTAATCAACCAAAATGATCAAGGAAAAAATGGACCCCCAACAAGAATCCTTTAAGTTGCTTGGTGAACAATCAGAATTCTAGAAAATGTTTATTACTTGGTAAAAAATACCCTTGACACCTTTAATAAGCAGTGCTGCAGTTAAAACAGTGATCACCTTGCCGCAGACGCGTCCTGCAGTGCCAACGAGGAAGGGCAACATCCACACCACATCCACCAAGTTCAGCGACGAAGCCGCTAAACCAATACCTCCAGGTCTTTCGCATGGTTAATGTTAATTAACCCGGGACGAAGCTAAACCCTAGGTTGATTCATTTGGGGTGGGTACCATTTTAATGGAAAACCAAGGGTTGATGAGATTTGCTGGTTTTTCCCAAACATTACAATCATTGTAATTGGTGTACGGTGTTTGTGATGAATGCCCGTTTAGCATCATGTCACTTGACAATTGGTGTCAATATAGTTTAAGCGTTGTTCCCCGGCACTCACACATTTGGATATCCGTTCACAATCGTTCACAGCTTCGCAAGTTGAACGACTCACTGCAGGGCCTGTAACACTCATCACATCCTTTCTGACTGTCGCCGGCAGCCAGGGCATTTCTGTTGACCGCGATCGCACTGACCGCACCACTCGCAGCAGGTTGAGCCGTAAGGGTAGCCGCGTAGCGTTGCGCGTCACGGTGCTCAGCTCGGCAGTGATGTGTGTGGCGTTGTTGCCGTTGTGCTGTGCCAAGGGCAGTGGCACAGCTTGGAGAAAACTCACCTGGCAGCTGGAGTGGAGATGGCTGTGTCCATGTCGTCACATGACACCCCTGCATACAGATTTATATAGATTTAGATGATATGCAGCGTATGAATGTGATACCTGCATCTGTAATACCTATGAAGCCCCTTGTAGTATTTACTGTACGTACTAAATTATCTGTGACTGTGAGTGTCTATGTTTATAGACGTATGATTGTGGATGTGTGGATGTATGTGGGCATGTAGGTCTGCAGGTGTGTGGGTCTGCAAGTGCAAGTGTGTACTTCTATGTGCTGAAAGTGTAAGAAATACCTCATGGATGATTGCATGTGTGCTTCTAGATAAATTTAGGTATTATATATATATTGTAAATATACATATAGTTATACAGAAAGTTACATGTGTAATTATATAAAAATGTATAAATGGCCTATAGTATGAATGAATTAGTACGAATATATGTCGTAATATCATGAATATATTGTCTGCAAGAATCTGCAGGTAACTACTCTTTTGCAATAGATTGATTAGATATCAGTTTGGCATGTGTTCGTGACAGACAAAACAGCGTGCGTGAAAACAAATCCAATGGTGTTCCTTGATGCGCAGCACAGATGGTCGGTTTCCTGGCTGATGAAACCCCGCTAGCAATGTGATATTGCCATTGCACTTGTTGGAAGTATGTCGCCGGATTCATGTCCAAGTGATTCGGTAGAATCTGATACACTCAACACAAAATTGCCCAAATATGTTCTCAAAGCCTCTTGGTGGTGCCAGAAACATACCACGGATTGCGGTTCGATTTGAAATGGTGAGTGTCTACAATTATAACTATACTTCAGGCAGCACAAAATCTGCTTCTCGGATCCAGGAATGTTGCAAAAAAATGCAAAAGCATGGTTGTAGCAGAATGGGAGAATAGCAGGCGTTTACTCAAAATCACACTTCGCCAAGCTAAACACTTGGAAAAGTTTAGAAGTCGGGGATATAAAGTGATATAACAGATCTACCATGATCTGATATGATCTGCCTACAGCAAAATCATTTCCGGCATTGCATTAGCAGCTCCCACGGGAATCGATTTCTCCCACTGCTCCTTCTTTCTACTCATTTGGCTTTAAGGCTGGAAATGAATTCACCATCATCAAGCCTTATCAAAAGCTGATTGGGAGGGTGGGCTTATGCTTTTTCTTCAGCACCCAAGATGACTCGTGTTGCCCTGTCATCCAATCGCGCAAAAGTTTGCCGATGACTTGGGGAACATCAACATTTGGTGGTTTCTTGACATAAGGGTACCCCCAGTTATCATACTAATCATTTATAGCAACAAACCTACCATCTGTGTGTGGTCTCCCAAACAGGCTTGAGAAAGCACCACAGGACCATATTTCAACATACGACGTATCCGTGGCTCATGCGCTTACAACAGGCTTCAAGCCTGGCCTCGACCCAGTCATCGTTTCCATCGCGCTCACCGCTGCCAAGCAGAAAGCACCAGGCCAGCAGAGCCGTGAAACATAAACGGCCGCTGGCGAGCGACATGATCGAAACACCACCCCGTGGTGTGGATGAAATCGAAGGTTCTTGAAACTATGGCAAGGCTCAGCAGAATGCACGAGTGCCAAAGGCCTTGGGTGCGTTCAGCCTCAAAGTTGATGGTTCAGAGATGATCTAATCTATATGGTCTGTCTAGCGGAGGCCCCTTTGATATGAACTTCGGTACGAGCAGCTCAAGGCTGCCTGAGCAAGAGCGGCAACAGTTCATCCTGGAGATCGAGAGAACTGGTGCATTGATCCCATCCCCACAACTCAGAGATTTCTGCCTAGCCGTTGCTGGAAAAATTCCATGCAATTTTGCTCCAAGAGAAAGAAAACATGGAGGAGCCGAGGCTTACCAAATCGAACGCCTCGAAACATGCCGCGCATTGCAACCAAATACTCTCAGGTGGATGATAGATGAACTTCTTTTCGGTAGAAAGTGACGGTTGGTACCTGGGAGCGTCAAAAAGTGATGATAGGAATGACAGCTTGCTATTGATATAGGATGCCAATTCCAAGAGAACTTACTATGTGGCAGTGGGGCAAAACCCTGTACCCCTGGTTCCCCTATCATTAACCTTTGTTTTCCTTATACTAGTGTTGGTGGTTATTCCCTGTGAGTTGGCTGATTAATATTGACCCATAGCCATGTCATTAAATGAAACATGGAAGGAAATCTGACCACGTGCGAAGCTCCAGTGATGTTTCCCGTTTTTGGCGAAGCCTAAAATCCGCCATCACTTTTAAGGGGGCAGAAAAAGTGTGTCAAACTGTCGCGTGCAGAAATGTATATGTGTACAAATACATATATGTGAATAATATGCTGCATATATCTGCATGTAAGTTTCAGTGAACCTATGCTGCGTAATGTACCTACACAATCATACAATTTCAGCACATTGGGCAGGTGATCAAGGCCATGAGGTTGTCCGTAAATATGTAGTTCCTCACCACGGCATTGGCTTTCCAAGATCATGTTGGGTTTTTTGGGATAATAAGGATACCCAGATTGTTCAAGGATCGCTCGATATACAATGCGCGGGGTCAAAACCCAACAAGATCCCTGTTAAAATTCAAACATGGACATAATGTGTTCCTTTCCATGGATGTTGACCTCATGTTTGGTCACACCTGATACTAAGACCCAGCTATCACGTAAACTGTTGGACATTGATCAACGGGCAACCGTCCCAAATTTGACGAGGGCTCATACTGTTTCTCAAAACATAGGTTCCAAAAAAGCATTGTTTGTTAACCATTAAACGTTAATAAACCGACCATTACCATCTGTTTGGGGGGTTCCCAAACTGGCTTGAGAACTTACAAAACAATCAATCAAGACGCTGCTCCTTTACGACCAGCGGAGGGCCCCGGGCCCTTGGTCCTGAAGGCTTCCAGTGAAGCGAAGCAGGGCGCCTGCCTCGCGCCGCGATTAGCCGTTCCAAGCGATGAGGGATATGAACCCCTCACACGCGTGGAGTCAATGGAAGTGATCACCATGGCCAACCATACAGTCATACATCAACTTGTATCAATTTACCTACCCCTTGCCACGTGTATCCCCAGATTTTTACTACTTGTAATGGATTGTAAATGCTATCAAACTGCATGAATAATCAAGACTGAGAAGCACTCTAATAGTATTGAGCAACAATTCATACCAATTACAATGCACCAATCACAAATTAATACGTTTAGCGACAACAGCACGAACAAAAAAATCTAAAAACATATAGTTATTAGTACTTGGTATGCACAATTACCGTACCATCTGTTTGATATAGTGCTGACAACTACCAGCAACAATAGAATGGATCACTTATATCAATCACGTGAAAAAAACATACGGCAAAAATCCTGACTACGATTGTTTGCACAATTCTTGCTGGTGACCGAAAAAAATGGGCAGCAGTACAAGCAAGTAGCACCTGTTACAGCAACAGTGATAAGGATAATCATGATCAGCAGCAGCAATTCCCCTCCAACTTGATTGATCCTGACATGCATGCTGACATTACAGAAAGTCGCCTGCTCTCCAATAGGTTATGATAAAGATGCTAAACCAACAGGGTTTACAATATCTTCAGAAAGCAGGGTTCATGATAACGGCAATGGGCTACTTATAGTCTCTGCTACTGTGAAGATGTGATAGCATCAAGATCCCTAATCAATAGGAATGAAATGGAACTATACTGTTTCTGCGAAAGTTATTCATGGGTGCGCAGCATTGATTCGTATCAACCTTGCGATGAGTTGCTTTGCCATATGCCGTCCCACGACTATAAATGATCCATCACCAAAGTCATATGCTTGTTCTGGATTGTTCTAGGTTTTGTCCAGTAATGCACCGCGGGTTGTGTCATCACAAGGGGTGAGCCTCGTATAGGAACCACCACTGGGCCCGGTGGTGCCTATCTGGATGGGAATGGTGCCTATGAGTATCCCACAGATGGCACCCGGGTCGGGTAGACCTTCGCACCTGGAAAGCTGGGAAAATCATCAGCTCTGCCAGCTCTGCCAAAGGTAAGGCACGATTTGCACCTATCATCATCGATTAGCTATATTCTCATCACTATCATCACTATCATCATCATCACCACCACCACCATCATCATCATCATCATCATCATCACCTGGGGAACCCCAGGAGGAAACCTTTCACCATCGGCGGCTTCCGGCGGGTCACCGCAGAAGCAGAAGCATTGCCGGAGGTCTCAAGGAACTGTTCACCTGTCATGCGGCGACCACGTCGCGATGGTGAAAGCCGGTAGGATCCATGGATCCACCGACGCTGGGGTCAGCCGGGCTGTGGTGTGTCAATGATGATCAATGATCAATCTATCAAGGTACGAGTAGTACAGTTTTCAGGGATTGTGATATTAATAAGGTATCATTAAATGTACTGCAGTAACATACAGTGTGTATATATATATATATATTATGTAGGTGTATTGAAGCAACAGGAATAAGAACATGTATGATAAGCAACACGAATGACATGATAACTCCTTGAGAGGTTAGGATACTTGGGGGAGGAGAAATGAGGAGATTACATTTGTTCACATGTGCTTCCTTGGAGGGATGATCCTGCCACTTGTTTGGGTCCATGGCATCAGTGCAGTGCTCAAAAATGCAGTTGTTTTCTTTTTTTTTTCCCGGTGGGTATATCGCCTATTATTCTTGCCCTGGTCTGTACATACACTCTAGGGGGGCAAGGGCGGGTGCGACGTAAGGGAAGATATTTGCCATGGCAGGGCTCTTGTATTGCCATCAGCTTTGGTGCTCAACGTGATGAAGAAACGTTGGAAAAAGGAGCTCCTATGAACCTTGATCATCATCATCGAGCAAGATCATCATCATCATCATCATCATCATCATCATCATCATCATCATCATCATCATCATCACCATCATCATAATCATCATCATCATCATCATCATCACCATCATCATCATCACCATCATCATGGTGGTGGTATGGGCTTCTACAACATGCTCCCTGGTGATGAGTCAAAGCTCGCTGACTCTTTGCTAATGTCATCCATATCATTTATCTATGTTCATCTGTAATCCGGGTTGATTGCACTGGTTCTCATCTCATTCTTATTAATCAGTTGGATGACGATGCCCCAACAACAATTTGATGATGGTAGGAATAGCTCGCGGGTCATGAAGAGAGGTGTAGTTGGGTCAAAGTTGCCGGATGTCTGGGTAAACTGGTGAAACTACAGCCATCATTGGCGACCCAAGTTTTTGTTGATTGTTCGAGTGGATTGAGGTACCTAGTTGGTCAAAGGATCCATTGACCACAAAGAGGCTATCATCAGATCCCATTGACCACAAAGAATCAGCGATGTTTTCCATGTGCTTTCCTCACATCTGCTATGTTTGGCGATCAACGACTATGTAATTAACCATTATCAACCATCTAAAATCAGGGCATTGAAAGTACTTACTATTTATTTTTTTGAATGTGGACAATTTTTCTGTTCCAACACTTCCCTGCGGTACACTTCACAGCTCCCTGCTCCAGTCACTTTTTGACGCTATCCGCTGTCCTAAGATTTGCTCCACTCTGACCGCTCTGACTCCAGTAGACCAACTCCTCAGCGGAACCGGTGCATGACAAGTTTGGATGCTACGTCAGCGCTGAATCGCTCAACATCTGGTAGGGAGAATCATCATCCCTCCACTCCGTAGCCCTGAATATCGATCGGTGGTGCAAATGATTGGATATTTTCAATTGTGTCAAGATTGGATGTTTATTTCTACATTTCTGGCTCTCCTTGATAACCAGAACCCTAGCAGTATACTCAAATATGCAGCAGCGGATCAGAACTCAGTATCCCCGATAAACAACCGGAAAACATCACTCTGTAGCTGGATCCGTATAGCCGCTGTGAACCACAGTACACCGTCATGAAGCACTCGCCAAAATACCGTACCATCACTAGTGTTGCGGAGCCACCGGCCAGTACTGGCCGGATTTGTCGCGTGGCTTGGGTTGTCCATTGGGGGTTGTACCATTCTCTGGTGAAAAGTGCTGTTATTTTCGGGCCTCATTGAATCTGAACAATTCGTAATTCATAGATTCCAATTCACCATGATATGCCCCTTTTTGGAATGGGAATGTGAGAATGTAAAACAAAAAGCTCTTGTCTGTCCATCACTTACGACCGGAACTAGATGTTGACTACTTCAAGCACCAAACTTGTGGCAACCGTCCATGTTTACTGGCAATTGGGCTAAGGGTGGCAACGTGTTGTGCTGCCCCTCTGGTCATTCAGGTTGGAAACGAAAGACGAGTCTGATTTATTGGCACATCGATTAGCAGAGCGACGATGTGAAATCATGGGACATCCTCACAGGACTTGCCTCATGGGACCACAGCTGTAAATTCGGTTCTCAACCATTAGAATATGACGCCGTCTGGATGTTCTGAAAACGCGAACTCATGGGAAACACCAGCGTTGTGGTCGCTTCAATCTGTGGGGCTGACCAGAAAAGGGAGTTGAGGTTTTATAGGTGACTACATAGTTGTTTCTTAAAAATTCTTAAAATAGCGGTACTAGTACCCACAAATTATCCAATCTTAATCATTTAATAAACCATCCACTCTGGGGGGACCCCAAACTGGTGAGAAACCACCACATAGGTGATCCAAGAGATCCAAGTGTCCAGATCTCCAATGGACTTGAAGTCCGAGAGCTGCAAGCTTTCCCGCGTCCTTGACATCACTCGCTGGCACATCCGTGGTAGTAGAAACTACTAAACGGGTGTTTCGTCCATTGAAACGACCATGTGCTACCCCCCCAATGCTACGACCACAACGTTGCGTAGGTATGGGATTCCTTGGGTCAGGTAGAACGATGGTAGCGAGTTGGTGACAATCAGCATTACACCTTTGGCCTACCTATCCCACGTAGAAAAAGGGACATAATATGGATATGGGTCAATGCCATATGTACACTACATACATCTACATACTCAAAATTGGTTGATGAACAAACCAACAGCTCGACAACTTTGGTCATTTCCGGGAACAGGGGTACCGGGTCAATGCCAAAACGATAAAACCAAATTTCCAAAACGGTATTCTGATGGCCTCGGAAGGCGATCTCATTGCTGAAGAATTAACAAGAGCAACAAGCCACTAGGAATAGAATCTCTTTCCTGCCAATATTCAACAGCTCCTGGGAGTCAGTAAAAAAAGCATGTATACAGTAGATGAACCAGTCGTCGACCAGCGCTTCTCTACTTCTGTTTTTCATTATCGGATAGCAAGTAATCAACGCTGCGATGCAGCGACGGCCTTGCCAGCTGCGCAAGCTCTAGGGCTTGGTCGATCACTGACGTAACAACTGGAAGTGGAGTACAGTATCAATAGCACAAGTAGAAGCGTTACCTTGAAATTCCCAGCATCAATGTTGAAGTTCATGATGGCTGATGGAGGTAAATGATGGTTGATAATGCTTAGTGATTAAGGATTTCCATCCTTTTATTCTGGTGTCCTTTGTTCACGTATAGATGCGGCTTCCCACCAAGCATCCAAGTATGACCACATTTGTCGTAAAAAACAAGCCAGTTGACGGGGGCCGTTTCTGAGAAACGCTCAAATTTTACCATGATCAATCGCTGTTGACCGCTAGGGACTACTATCAACCGCTCCTACCAGTCTTGAGCAACCTTTTCATCACTATTAACAACTACTATTAGAAACGTGGTTTATCATCATTGAGTATGGCGGTTGACCAGCATCAACGATTAACCGTTCACCATAAGTATCGTTACGCGCAAGCCCCCCAGTTCGCGTAATAGTTTATGGTTTATAGTTTTAGGTTTTTGGGGTTTATGGTTTAGGGTTTAAGGCTTTATGGTTTCAAGGTTTTATCATCTTTCTCAAAGGTTTTTAGGTTTTTGGTTTTACGGTTTAGCTTTTTAGGGTTTATGGTTAAGGGTTTTAGGGTTTATGGTTTTAGGGTTTTAGGGTTGTATGTCTCCAGAATGCAAGCAAAACACAGGTCAAGGACCTGCGCGCGCCGTCAAGATACGCTTCATGTGACACATGTGCATTTTGTCCTGTAATAACCAATGTTTTTTGACGTTCCAAGAAGCTGACGACAGAGGCGCGGGCAAACTGGGGTATTTGCCCGTATCGTTACTGTAATCACCGTTAAGCGTTAGGATGATAGATCAGCGATCATTGGTTGTCAACCATTTGTATACATTTAACCACAAATTGTCAGCGATGAATTCAAACCCGTCATGATTCCATTATTCAACCATCATTTAAGCAAGACTCAACCATCGTTGCCACACCAATTAACCGTCATTAAGCATCATGGACCATCAATGACCATCATCATTAAATCATTCACCGAGAATCATTCACCATCACTAACTATCATTTACCATCACCATCACCATCACCATCACCATCACCATCATCATCATCATCATCATCATCATCAAGTGAGTAAGCATCATTAATCATCATTAATCTGAGTAACCATCATTGATTAGGCACTATTTTCCCATGTCTCACTACGTGTCACGATCCGCAGTGATCCCCATCCCAGCTGCACCCCGCGATTGGGGCCCGGCCTTCCAGCTGCAGCGACCCGAAGCAAATCGAGCCTTGGTTGTCTTGGGAAAGGATGGTTCCTACAGATTATATAATGATGATTAATGATGCTTACAGTCACTTGATGATGATGATGATGATGATGATGATGATGATGCTGGTGATGGTGATGATGATGATGATGATGATGGTGATGGTGATGGTGCAATTATGGCTAATGAATGACGGCTAATCACGACGAGGGAATGATGGTTTGGTGAACAATGATGGTGCAATGATGGCTAAATGATACTTAAGCGATGCTGAAATGATCCGTAAATGATGATCAATGATGGCTAGGAGCTGTTCTGGTTGAATGATGCCTAAATGATTGTTCAATGATGAGCTTTCAACAACTTCCAACGAACCAGTTCAGTGGAGTATATAGTACACCGCTGGGCTCACACGTTCCCATGACAAGAGCTCAAAGGGCCCCTCATCCTGCCCCATTCCCTCGTGGGGGCGCTTCCAAATTTTCCTGACGGCGCCGTCAGTCTAGGAGGAAGTCAGCAACATACGTTTGCACATGTTGACCGGAATGACTTCCTGGCGTGCGGTCTTTTGGGCAGCCACTGCTGACTTGAAAAGTGTACGCTTGTCATGTGGCTGTAGGTCAAGGGCCCCTGTACGCATGGCTGTTCACATTCCATAGACATCCATAGACCAGAGTACTGCACCTGTTGGATACTGTTGGGATGTTGACCTACCCAAGACTTCTTTTGCATGGTTTGTCATGAGAGGTCATGACCCATAGCCGTGTGTTGTTTCACATTCTCCAATTGAACTCAAATACTACATCTTATGAATGTCTAGAACGTGGGCCCCATCCAGAACCTATCTTTGATGAACGAAAAGGTCGCAAGTGTGGTATCTCCAGTGCATGCTTGCTTGGGTGTTTGCTTGCTTGCTGGTTCGGTTGCCTGCTAGGTTGGTTGCATGCTTACAACCTTCCAAGGGCAAGCTTCCTGCAGGTTGCTAGGGTGCTTAGTGGCCTACTTCAAGGTGACTTACGTGCCACTGCGGTGGAGCAGTGGTCAGATCTCAAACAGCTCTGATCCATCAACCGACTGGTTGAGTGATCATCCAAAAAAATGTAAGGATATGGAAGGATGAAAGTGATGGTGAAATCTTGTTTAAATGCTTTTGAATAAGGATCCATTGATGCTTTTTGATCAAATATCCAAGTCAAGGATGTGAGCCAGCAATAAGGATGAACCAGCTTCTGAGGAGCTGTAGCTGGGCTGTGCGGTGATGATCCCATAAATGAGAAAGCTCCAGCCACAGCCCACCGGGAACCACTCTGCTCACCTGGGTCTCGCAAATGAAGTCCACCAGAGCCCTAGCAACGCCACTCTCCACTTCCAAGGATGCAGAGATTAACAAACCTCGGTGGATCCGAGGCCACAGCAAACCTGCAGCAACGATTATGAAACGATTTCTATCGATTTCTGTCATCCCCGCCGTCCCATTGGCTGCCCCGATCGGACTGGGAATCTGGATTCAAAGGATGCGAGAACTGGGGGCGTCTGAGGCGGAGATTCAGAAATACCCATTGCTAGTTGCCCCTACCAGCCATGAACAATCATGAACCAAGGAACTGATGACAGTTGCACAGCTGTGTGTTGACCACGGCATTCCCCGGAAATCTGGCTATGGTTCAAGCAGGGCTGTAGCTTACTAGCTACTATAAAAGTCAGGGGTTCTTTAATGACAAAGAATTAGCTCTCTAATAAACTTCAGCGAGCATGGGGCTTCATAATGGCAGGCTATCGACACAATGAGCAGTTTGAAGACAAGGAGTTTTGCCATCCTTAAGGCAAAGGATCAAAAGCGCTTGGCTCTTTGTAAATGCACTTTCATACATGCATGCCTGTAAAGAATCTGCCAATGTCGTATGTGTGCATGTGTATGTGCATGCTTGTCCTTCGCTGTTTTTAGGTGGTGCTTTCTGATCTTGTCTTCTTAAATTACAATATCTAGCCAAAAATCAGGTGTCGTTATCTTTTAGTGGAATCTCTCGATTCAAGTCATTACACAGTCAGAATCAGGTCACTGGCAACCTCCAAGTCCAGGCCAAAACCCCCCGAAACTGAGTGCACCACCAATAGTGGGAACCAGATGCGCGCATGCCCACTGCAGCCTCGTTGAATAACTACCACCAACGGTTGAGAATTGTTGGCACAGGTGTTTACAATAATCAAAATATGGGATAATTTTGCAGTCCACGATGGATAACAATCAATGGCCAACAAATGATGATAGTGGACAGCCAAGGTCAATACCAGCTAGAAACGGAAATATTTACAGTAATCATGACCATTGTCAGCTATTCCTGATTTGTGTTGATCAATCTTATCAAGACCGGTTTCACCATCGGGCTCAAGGGCTGAATTACATTCAGCTGATGTGTATCATTAATCACTTTCATTTTGTGCACGCTTAACCGTGACAATGATTGTCATTAAGTCATTATTTTCGAATCACAATACAGTAATGTTTCATTCAAAACAAATATCACATGGTGCAAAATCAACAATTATCAGATATGATCAGCATCATGAAATCACTCCTAATCTTATGGTTTATGAATGGTAGATCCATATGGCCCATATTAATAGACCGGCTATATTTTGCTGGTACATTCCCAGCCATTCATGGATAAACTGATTGTGGGTTATTCATTGCTGGATATACCATTATCAACCACAAATCATCCATTCGCTCTGTTGGGGCACTTGTGAGCCATCATTCTATAACCATTACATCCCCATACATTCCCTATTCTAGTTGGTTCTTATTCCACCGTTCGCTGGATCTCCCCTTTGTGAACAGCTGGATCTACAACGCTTTGCTTCGCGGTGCTGCCCAAGAGTCTGTGCTGCTTTCAACAAACTGACATTGGTGAACTCGGCCTGTCCAGCCAACAGCGACGTCATTGCTGGTTGATGGATGAATTGCTTGATGCTGCTTGGGTGGTTGGGTGGAGGGTCGCTTGGTTGGTTGCGTGGCTGCTTGGTTGCTCCCTTGGGTAGTTCACAATCATAACTCCAGCAATGTGATAGTGCCAGCAATTGCAACATTGTTCACAGTCAGTAGCCAGCAGTCACTGTCTTATCACCAAGAGCCAACCACTATATAACACAAACAATCAAATGCCGAAGGATCACGGATATACTTTGCCGGTGACGGATACCCACTCTCCATGTCAATTGGAGGAAATGGGCTATGGATCAAAACCCTATACCCCTGGTGTACCATCATTAAGCTTTACTTTTGGTGAATGTTAATATTGACCCATAGCCATAGTATCTTCCGAT
>VSDK01027838.1:336735-364379 GCA_009767595.1 Symbiodinium kawagutii | reverse complement strand
TGTTCCGACCCTTCGTTTTCCCGAGCTGGTGATTCGTGCCGGGTCTAGTCAAGCCGCATTCCGCGCGGCGAATGGACGGCGGATTGGCTACGAACGCTGGTTCAGTGGCCCTGCTTTTGTAGCAGTCGATACCTACTGCAGCGACTATATCAAGGCATCGTTTGGCCTCGACGGTTCGTGGTGGATATTCGGCTGGAAAACTGAAATCAAATGTGGTCACCACCAATCCATCCACTGGAGGATGGCTTTTGTTTGTGGCAATCACTCCACGACTCTTTGAATGGGTGAAGTGCTCATACCTCAAAATAGAGTGCCAGGACCTCCAGTATCCTCCAGTGAACGAACTGACTGTAAGTCATAAGTGCACTTCCATCCAAAAGTGGGATGCAAATCAGATGGAAGAACTCACATGAGAAATGCTGTGACGGTCTGCAGAAAACTCAGAGCTGAGCGACCACAAATGTGAATCTGAAATTGAGCGACAAGACATTGATCCACGGCGTCTGCTTCTGTCTAGCAAATCCACACCAAACATCTGATGACTTTTGCATACATTTAAGTCTTTTACTGTTTCAAGCTACATGTTACAGCAAAACATGGCAAAAGCATGGACCTTCTCAGCAAGGAATAAGTATTGATGGTCCTATCTACCCTGTTCTTGAGATAGCTGAGCGTTTGACCAGTGCCCACATCAACCGATTCTGCTGGGCGTTTCATTGACACACCATTAAGATCCATTTAGGGCTAATAATAACGGAGCATTTGGTCTCCGCCATCTGCTAACGATCTGCTCGCAACTTCATCTGCTTTGTGGTCTTCTCAGCTCATGTTCCAGCAGGAAAGATTTCAGTGACTAAAATGACGGAACGCCCAGGTGTTAATTCCTGGTACCCGAAACAACAACCGGAAATTGTTAGCCTTGATTACCGATCAATGCCAGAAAAAAACAAGAACATCAATTTCGGGTTGCAGCAGGGGTAACAGGTTTTAATGTGGGTGTGTCCATAAATTCGCTCTTGTCATCTCATGACTTCCATTGTTCAACAACATGAAATGACAGGGGTGCACCATCATTCATGGACAGGCCCATGTATTCTGGTTGCGAAACCAGTGGGTCTGTGTCAAGTCTGGGAGTGCCCCAGCCTGATACATACCCTTTCTGCAATGGGTGGAGCTCCGTTGAGTATCCCTTTAAGGGACCCCAGCCATGCTCCGGGCCAGCACTTCACAGCACTTGTGACAAGTGGACCTATGCAAGCGCGATTTATTGACCGTCAAAAGCCTGTGCTATGACAAGCCCTCCTGGAAAATGTGATGCCAAAAGGATCACTTTTCACTGTGTCCTCATAGGCTTCCATGCATTTTGACAAAGCAATCGAAGGGCAGGCATCAGTTACATCAGCAATTGCTGCCAAAAATGGTGGCTCTGTACATCAGAAAGCTCATCCTCATTCATCTGCATATGTCGTGCACTTGAACATCTCCTTGGCTCCGCTGCAACTCTTTGCAGACAAGGTTTGTAAAAGACCTATCCAGCAACCAGCAACCAGTTTGTGAACACAAATTCGAAACCTGCAGTTCCGAAACACTCAACTGCCCCGCTGCTTAGTGAATCACGAACCGCATCTGTTGTTTGCAATAAACGTAGAACGTTCCGTTTGATTGAACTGTTTGGGGAAGATCCACATGAATCAATCAAGGAGATCCGCATAAATAAACCAGCATACACCTCCCATGTTTCTAGAACATCACCAGCTGTCTCTGGCAAACTTGCGGGGCGCATGGAGCTCCAAACAAACGTCATGATGAACTGACTGGGGTTCGACTGCCCACCACTGGAGGAGAGCAACGACCACCGATACTGCGGAAGTGAATAGCAAATCACTAACAGTGGGCAGGTTGAATGGATAATCAGGGACAGGAATGGACAAGAATGGACAATGATGGATACTAATGGATAACAACGGATGAAAATTGATAACAACAATTAACAATGGATTTACAAATGGGTAAAACTGTGTAAGATCACCAAGGATGGACAATGTCACGGTCTCTCCAGCAGGCTCAGCAAACATTATGCAATGACTCAATCCTCTTCAATCCAATGACTGGAGATGCTCACCAGGGATACAGGAGCCCGCAAGTGGAATGCCTTTGGATAAACTAAGTGATTGTTAGAAGCAATTGGAATCATCTCGACCGAAGGGGTCACCATCACCTGAAGAATCTAGTGTGTGAAACAACCAAATAGAGAGATCGTAGCTATTGAATATCTACTACACATACGTTCCCACAAAATTATACAATATGCTCAGTAGCCTTTCACATACATCTCTGACATCAAACACAAGATATATACAAAAGTATTCAATCATATCAATTCATATCATATTGCTGGGTGTGCTTAACATGGACACTTGCGAATATATTGCGCATAAAGCCATAAAATGTTACTTGCGAACATCTCAAACATGTCAGAATTATACATTAAGGGAACCATCAGGACACAAACATTCATCAAGTGATTTGCTGACACAATCTGTGCATGGCAACACTTATTGACTGCTAGGTGTGCCACTGTAGCGCGCGTATTACCTCAACCTTAGCATCCGTAACCCAAGCTACCTGACCTATCTTAACCTCAACATCCTTAACCCAAAGTCACCTACCCCTGCCTTCAAAAAATGGCGGTCCACATGGCCCGCTTTCCCCAGCCATCCGAGGCACGTCCAATTTCTCCAGCGTCATCACCAGCGCGCGGGCTTCGCGGTCCCCAGCACCGTAGGTGATGACCACGGTGGTCCCGTGCACCGCGAGGCCACTGGCGAAAGCGAAGGGCACCCCGTTGGGCACCGCGGCGGCTTCACTGAGAGGAAGCTGCGATGACATCTGGAGCATCCTGGGGGCATCCGGTGGTTCAACATGTGCAGGGCATGATCTGGTGGTCAAAAATTATGTTCGCATCCAAGCATTTGCAACTGCCACCCGTGAAGCAAACACTGAACCAACTGGATTATCGATAGTTTGAGACTGGTAACCAAGTCTGGAACAACAAACACAAGACGTTTATCACAACTGTCCAGCTAATACCAGAAAACCCTGACACCAATGCCAAGGCTTGGAAATCAGCCACTCTTGTGCAAGGCTGGATTTGGATCCTGCAAGCAGTGATCCAAGTTGAGGTCTCTATGTCAAACAATGGCTTATGAGCTTCTGTGCAGCTGCTTGCTGGTCTCAACCTTTGAAGTATGCTGTTCAAACTCGTTGAACATCAGACGGGATCCCAGAGGCAGAGTTCCAGGACGGGGTGGAAATGGATAGGCATGACATTTGAACTACTGTAGTTGACTTCGCAAAACAAACCATGTGCTGATCATAGACCACATCCGAAAGATTCAAAGAAACCAAATCTTACATCTGAAAGATTCGAAGAAAAATCCAGAACGATTTCTGGTCACAGGCAGCCGTTGCCTTGCTGCAATTCCATGGACATCCCTGGATGAAGTATCTGCCCCGGTGTTCACAGAAGGCTAGGTCACCAAAGTTGTGGAAGATGAATACAACAAACAACGTGATTCCGATGTCACCACATCGCTAGAATTTAGGCAGGTCTTTGATGGTGAGATGGTGATTCCAAGCAAATCACGCCTGATGACTCTGTCTACCTTGCCTAAATGTCCTATTTGCAGCATGACCTATGAACGCATCCAGACTTATCAAACTGGACCGTCAAAACTACATCCCCCTTTTTGTTGGGGCAGGCCTGAATGGTCGGAACAGGTCTGGACACAAGTCAAGAATATTTGGTCAGCATAGGCAGCTTTGGCCTGACAGAAAAATTCTACAGTATGTCCAAAATCAAGGAATTGTGTGGTAATTGATGTTTGATGTTCAAATCAACGTTCAAGAATGGTACGTTTCTGCTCATGTTGTAGTCCACATCTTGATCATTACCCAGCTCTGCAACCCAGCAACATGAAGGGTGGTTCAGCTCCAAAACGGTAGGCATGATGCGCGTAGCGCCCCGTGGAGCTGTCATAAAGGTGTAGAAGTGCCAGGTAATGTGGTCGCGCCAGGCTGGGTGTCGCTGCGGTATTGTTCACCAAAACCGCCTGTAGCTTCCAAGCCGGCCATGTTTCCAGGATGCAGCACTCACATGCGAAACACTTGAAGTCTATTCTGTGACCCCAAAAGAATCATTGTTTCCTCCAACAATTATACCCGACGGGTAAATGAGATGTCTTGTTTCAGGGTGAAGGCTGGGGTGTAGGCATCGAATTGGTGTGGCATTCAGCGTTTGATATTATTTGTAACTCTCATGATTTGTGGTGCCGGCCCCTTCTGCAACACCAACATCTTTTCATTACTTGACGGAAAACGCAACTGTACGGTCAATGACTTGCAACAGTATGGGGGATACAATGCAACAAACTACACATGAGATACATAAACAACTCAATATCAGTGCTACACACCTAATTTCATGAGAAGCCTGTTAAAGCCTTGACATGTTTGGATGGTTTGGGAGTACCCATATGTGCCCATTTCAACAGGCGTTCCGCAACCGACCCGATCTCAGCAAGGGTTGCATTGGCAAAAATTTGGATTCTCCAAACGTCCCAAGAAATCCAGCAAGATGGTCCAACATCAACTCGAAATTGTTGTTGCTGCTGTTGATGATGTTGTTGTCGGTGTTGGTGCTGTTGTTGTCGTTGACCTACACTTTCTGCTCTAAACCATTGACTCATGGATTATGAGAACTGCTTTGCTCGGGGCTGGGAAGCTCCCTCACCACAAACGTCTCCGTAAGCAGTACCAGATTGTGCGGTCCCAAAGGACCCGGCCCTCCAACATGCTCTGGTAACCACTTGCTTACAGGCTTGGGGCATCAGCCACGAATTGGTAGTTTCCCTAACAATAGTGCGTTTGATGGATCTAACTAACTCAGTCCAGGACAGGCCCATATCGGAAACATAAACAGCTGACTGTCATACCACTGTCATACCACGTAAATTAAGATGTTAACATCTTGAACCCCCTGACAATTTGATCCGCCAGCCGCCCTTCACGGATGCTTTGGCCCCGCCTGAGCTGAGCCTCGAATCTGAACCTGGGGTGTCTCCTGCTGGATCCGTTGCAAGGGGCGAAAGGTGGTGCTGTAGACCTTCTCGCTGTCGCCGTTCATGGCAGCCGAGACGATGACGTGGGGCATGGGTGTGTAAACGAAGTACAAGGAGTTCCTGCTGAGAAAGTCTGGCACCAACAGATTGCTATCTCCAAACAGAAGTCAGCTTGAGCTGTGGGTGTGTGCTCATAAACCTTTTAATAAAAACCAATAGAAAATTTCGATCTAAAGTCATCCAGCAAGTTGTACCGATGTTGATACTTGCGTTCTTGAACAACTGAAGCTTGTCCCAATGCTTGTCATCCAGCACAGTTTGCCATCTCCTGTAGGTGAAAGGGATCCAATTCTTCTCCGCCACATCGCTGCGTCCATAGCTGAGCCGATAGCCCGCCATGGGCGTGGATGGTTGGCTCACATGGACGCCGGTGGACATGTACATCTGCGTCACCGAATCCACGAAACCCTGTTGATTCCGCCGGCACCTCCGCAACTGCGCGCAATTCGTGGGAATCGCATGGTTGAGTACTATAAAGGATTAATGTCAGATGATTAACATTACTTATAATTGCATATGGTTGATTACTACTGTATTGGACAATTTAGAGGTCCCCTAGTTTGAGAGACACCCTGATAGATATCAATGGAGAATGTTTCCTCCAAGTTAAGGGCAACGATGAACTGTGTCCGATGGCGGATGATAACCCATGACCAAGGATATGAAAGTGATGATGATGATGATGATGATGATGATGATGACGAGGATGAAGTTGTGGTGGTGATGATGGTGACCTGATGGTGATGGTGATGGTGATGATCCGTGCCAGTAAGAGGGGCAGTTCACCTTTGTTGAGTTCAGTGGGATAGACCAATTTGTACCCTATAGGCCCTATAGCTAGGTCCAGGTTGAAAGGCCACTTGCTTCACTCAGGGACGAGCTGTCAAGTCCCCTCATGGACGTATCACAACTACTGGTCATCTGACCATGAAGGGACCTAACCTCTTCAGCACTCTGGTCGCTCATTGCTGGTGGTTTTCACACCTTTGTCTTGATTTGCAGTAACATAAGTCAATAAGTTAAGTATGGATGCTTTCATTTTTCTGTTGTTGATGCTCCTTCTCAGCTCATGTCTGGTAATGGCATGGATGTTTGAAGATGTTTGAAGAGTTAATTATACCTAACCAGTCAACCATGGAGTGGGCGAACACTACAACTTGAAATTATCATGTTAAGAGCTATAGTGGAATAGTAGTCGCTGTTGTACCCATCAACTGAAGCCATAGTTGCTCAATAATGCCAAGGCATATATGGCAGTTTCTCAAAATAGGGTTACCCGCGAATCATCTACTTATTAACCATTTATAGTAATAAAATGTAATAAACCAACCATTTTGGGGGTCCCCTATATTGAGAAACCATGCCCAACCAAGCGCAGCGGTCTGGCCTGGAAGCATCTCCTCCATGCGGAGGCTTCGAATCAAAAGCCATCACAACGGCACCTGGTGGCGTCCGTGGGGCAGCGTTGGCCTTCCTAGATGACATCACTTCACGCTCTTCAGGTGATCCTAGACATCCTAGATGAGTCAAGTGATGTCAAGTGCTCTTGGACAAGTTTTTTCTGTTGCAGGTCCTAGAGCGGAATCCCTATATAGCAGCAGGCTAACAGCTAGCACATAAATAGATGCGCGTTCTGCCTGTGTTGGAAGTAGATTCAAGATTTGCCTGTTTTCGCTGCTTGTCATGTCAGCCTACACTTGGAAATCATAAATATGGATGTCCATACATGTAACTGCCGCAGTCCTGTTGATTCTCTAAACCGATCACTTCGGAGATCACTTGGTTGTACACCATTCAGATCCATACAGCAGCATTGCCTCAATACCTCATAATGATGTTGGTAAACATGGTCATGAACATGGTCTCAGCATGTGTATTTTTCAGCCGCTGGGATATTTCATGACCACACCTCATTCTCCCCGTCAATTTGCCCAGTGCTGATTTTTCCGGAGACCAATCGCCAATCCACACACCCCCCAGCCTTGTTGAACGACCATCTTCGGATCTTCTGGTCCAGTGACAATATGCCGGATCAGGGTGTTGTTGCCTAAGCGGGTCGCCGCTTAAAGTGTCAATGAGTTGGGCTTGGAGGCCCCAGGATGTGGGCACCCATAGGCCAAATGAATCAGGTGTTGAAGAACTGATTGCATGACATTTCACACAGGAACTGATAGCCTATCAAGATTGCAATCAACTGCTCTATTTGTCTGAATAAGTCTGAGACACAGGTATTCTTGAGCACAAAACAAATCAATTTGGCGAATTGAGAAAACTGAACGACGGACAGAAATACATAGAGGTTGTCTACTTTTTTAAGGGCACCACCATCAAAGAACATCTGCTAGTATGAATGATGGTGAATATTCGGCAATGTGTAGCAATGATCACAATCCTGAAGAACAGTACCGTAGTAGTAGTCCATTGTGCAGATCAACAAACGCACAGAATATCTCAACAATCACTATCAACTTAGACTGTCCAATCCATGATGCACCCATCATGGCGGAAGGTAGTTTTCAGGGCTGAACGATCATTTAGAACATCCAGCATTTCTGCGATCACCAAATTAGCTGATGGAAAAATCTACAGGACAATCAAGAAACCCTGGTTTTCTGACAAGGCCCCTGTCATATACCAAACGGACATGGTTTGTCATCTTAGAGTTCTTCACAATAAGACTCACATTAGCTGAATGGGAAAATCTAGAAAAAGGGATACACGCACGATTGATAGAGTTTGAGGGAACAGCATTTATGGACTGACATACTCCATATCCCCACCGACCAGTGGATGAACATCCCCGATGATGGTGAGAGAATGCATGACAATGATAAGGTCATCCGTCCTAGCTCGTTGGCTAGTGGATAGAATATATCAACCTACTCATCTACCTCACTATCAGTACCTATCCACACACACATACATAATCTACGGATTCTTTTCATGTAACACACACATCAAACTACATCTCTGTGCCATGACCAAGCTTGACATGTGGATCGTCACCGACGCGGTCCACCCTTGACTTCGTCCCAAGGCGCTGGGAATCCAGGTCTCAGCCCAACAGAGTTCCTCCCATGGCTGTCCTTGTGCAGTTCGAAGTCCGCTCCAACTGGTCATGGGAAGCCTAACAGGCTGAAAGCAGCGGCTGAAGCAGCGGCTGTTGGTTGGGTTGGTTGGCTTGGTTCCCGTGAGGCGCATGTTTTGGACAACTGGAATTCATGTGATAAAGCAAAAGGACTTGGGATAGCCCTGAGTCCGATTTGGGATCTGCAGATAGTCAAATAAGAAGTTCAAATCACTTATATACTGTCTCGTATATGTAAATAAATAAATAAATATAGATATATATATATAAATCACCTTTTGTGCACTTACAGCACATTTAAAACAAGTAAATAAACAAAAAACAGAATGAATCCCTGACAGAGTCAGCTGCACATGTCCTGACACTCAACGACTCAGTCCGTGAGGTCGAGGAGCATATCCAAAGGACTGGAGCTTCCGCTCGTTGGCCACGTTGCCCAGGCAGTGGAGTCGATGGCCTTGCTGCCCATGATGATTTCCGAATGCCAGATTTGTTCGATCACCACCTGGGCTCACCGCAGGACCTCTGCTGGAAAGATACAATGTAAAGGAAAAAGCTTCTACCCATACATGTAGATAACTTGGCTTTATGTATTTGCATAATTTTGCATATACACAAAAGCCAAAAACATAACATACAAAAAAGTCAATACGTATGCACCTGTTAACATCGATGTGTGTATGTACAGTTCAGATACACCCGGATTTTTGGAAAGATTGCCTACGTTCCCAAATCACTGGCTGAGACACATTCGGGAAGTGCCCAAAGTATGGAAACACCATATGCAAATTTGAACTGCCTGATCGGTGATGGAACAGGCTGAATGTCTGTATGAAACATATTCCAACTATAGTAGCTAGTATGTCTATGCATATTGATGTATGATGAATCATATGTTTATGCATATAATTACTTAAACATGATGAATATGTATATCAATACAGTTGTATACGTGTTCATTCAAGGAAAACACACAATTTCAATGGTGAAATTTGAGTGGTTGAGGGATCCAATATGTGGCTCTCAACCATTGAGCTTGGGTGACATGGTTGCGCACCATGACTTGTTGATGTTTTGGAGTCCTGGAGGATCTGATCACTCAATTTTGATCACGTATGAACAGCAATAGAATGCAAAACTAATCACAACTACCTGGATTTGTGAGATGAAAATTCCCATACATAGTCCAGTCAAAAACTCGTTGCAATACCCCTTTCACAATCCACCGACAATAGTCATCACTACCCAAATACTCCATGCAAACGTTCTCATAAATATCCCAAAAGCTGGTAAATATACCAGCACCATCAAGTAATTTTGCTATAATGAGCTAGTCATGTTGTCTCCTATGAATATGACATGTCTGGCTGTAACAACTAGCTGTGAGAGCTGCCAGGCAGTACCGGTTGCTGCAGTTTTGGTACTGGTAGCACCTGAGAAGTGTCTCCCTGGTGCATTTCCTGATGATTGCGTAGTGAGCAGTAGTATGAATTTACTCCAATCAAATAGTAGTGATAATTAGCTAGTAACAATTATTGTTTATCAGTAGCGCTAGCCATTGATCCTCAGTGTCATAATCGTCAGTGGTCGTTGAAAGCCATGATCAACCATTCTTAAGCGGGAAAAGAATCAATATGAACCACATGTGTGGTGAATGGAACATGTTTAGCTATTGGCACAGTAAGCTTCTAATCATCGACGAATAGTAGTCATCACAAATAGCTGCCATCATGTCAATCAATAAGCAGGATCAACTTTGTTAATTGTCATCCTTCATCATGAACCATCATAAATCTTCATGAAACATCGAAACTGTTAATATATCATTCGCGAACATCCTCAAGGAAAAAAAGGTTCATCATCAACCGCTGCATCATTGATCAATCATCAACCAATCATCATTGACCATCATTCATCATCAGGTCATCACAGAAAACCATCACTAACATTCATTAACCACCCGTTTCTTCAACCATTTGAAAAAAAACTAGTTAGCATTACCACAAACCATCAACTACCATCACCAAAACCATCATCACCATCGCCACCATGGCAATTTTTCCACTGATCCCCATGTTTTCAATGGTTTCATGCTGGTTGTTCCATGGTTTCATGCTGGTTTTCCATGGTTTTCCCATGGTTTTCCCATGTTTTTCCATGGTTTTCCCATGGTTTTCCCATGTTTTTCCAAGGTTTTCCATGGTTTTTCCCTGGTGGTTGGTGAGTTTCATGCTGGTTTCCACGGTGGGTTTTCCCATGGCCCAGGCACGGCGTCCCCAGTGCCCTGGGGGCCATCGTAGACCGCGTTGCGCATTCGCGTCTCGCGGCGATGGCGCCGGGCCACCAGCAGCACCTGCCACGTGGACTTCTTGGGTGAATGGTTAGATTTTTAAGGGGTATAACCAGTAATAATGCTGTTTGATGAATGGTTAATGGATGGTTGATGGATGGTTGAGAATGTTGATAAATGGTTGACAATGGTATAACCATCATAAAGGGGTGTACCCAATAAAATGGTTAAGGGGTATAACCACCATAATGTTGATAATGGATGAATGGTGATTAATGGTTGATGACTGGTATAACCAGTAATAATGCTGTTTGATGAATGGTTGATGAATGGTTGAGAATGGTTGAGAATGGCTTTATAATGGTTCTATAGTAGTTCAGAATAGCGGATGGTCACCAACAAAAATGGTTAAACAACTACTGTTTATACAATGAGTATAGAATGATGATGGTCGTGATGATGGATGACGGTGATTACGGTGATGACAATGATGATGATGATGATGATGATGATGATGATGATGATGATGATGATGAGGGTTGTGGGAAATAATGGACACCTAGGTGTTTTCCTGGTTCATCATACCCTGACCACACGTTTAACGTTGTCAATATCTGGTGAATAAATGGACACCAATGGTTGACAATGGTTGACAAAGGATGAACATGGTTAATCATTGTTTTTTACATACATATGCAAAAAAAGGTTGATGATTTAACGTCTTAGTTCATGATGCTGTAATCTCTTCTCCCAAATACTAAAATCCTAATACTTTTTTATTTGGAGTGGTTTAGTATTAAGGGGAAGGGATTACAACCTATAGTTACAACGAAACTCTCTGATCACCGTTGCTTGTTGGTGAACCAGCTGCATGAAGAATCTGGTGCCTGGGACCCGTGCCCCACCTCTCCATCCTTCACGAGAATGGAAGGGTTGATCACAGAAGCACCCAGGCGATGTCCCTCTTCGTCATGCAGCTGCAGCCTCATATCGACCTGAAGCTCACTGCAGCTCGCAACAACTCACAATCTGACCCCTACATTTGGTGGTTAACTATAGGGGGTTCCTGTCGATTTTCCCATCAACCAAGCCAGTGAAACCAACAATCTGATGAAGACTATGGATCCGACCATGGTGAATCTTGCCACTACAGCTGACTTGGCGTTCAAATCAGTATCATGATACTTAGCCAAAATTCTATGCTATTGATGGCGGATGCCTTAAGTCAAGCCATGCTATTGACACGGCGAGTTTGCTCATGATGTGTTCAGGGATGATGAACCGGTGACGCACTTCACGTCCCCGTTGATGACGCGACCAGGCTGCTGTGCGGTTGTCGAGGACCAACTGTGCGGGGAGCTCTGGGATGCTGGCATCGTAGCTGGGGTCTGGTAGGAAGCTGAAGCTCACCAAAGCGGTCCCCAAAACGAAAGGCACCACCAGGCGGCCTTTGGGATGAGAGGCCCACCATTTCCTGGTTGGAAACCGCTGCCGGCTGGAGAGAAATGGCAGTACAGAATTCTCGTGTTCCGAAGGTTTGAAGTACAGGACTTCAATGCTTGAAACACATCTACCCCTAGCCCTACAGTGAACATCCCCAAAATGTAGTCAACATCAGAAACTTCATTCCGGCGAGTTGAATTTTTGATGCTCGTCATATAGATGGTTTCACTGACAACCTGCAAGACAGTATATACTTGCATCTGCAGCCAAATGTCTGGATGGGTTGCTGGATGCATCGTGCGATGAGGAAGGCGCTAGCGTAGGTCCATACCAGGAACAGAAACAAGTTCACCAGACCAGTCTGGGGCCACACGGCATAGCACAGGAACTGGAAGACATAAACCTTGGCAGAGATTCATGCAGCTGGACGCAGGCACAAACATCTATGAAGAAAGTTACTTAGTTACTTTGCTACTGGTGAGGTGATAGATTCTTGTGAGCGTTTACATGCGTAAGCAACTATATCTATGGTTACTGGATTTTGTTGTCTATGGATCATTCGAGAACCAACCTCCATGACAATCAAGTTTATTACGGACACACATATGTGCCACAAACAAAAGAGTTTGTTTTGGACGTATGTATGAACACACCCACATGATCATTATAATCATAGCAATAATATGAACGTGTCTGCATTATAGATTAAACTGCTATACAATTGGTGTTCCCTCAAAACGAGGACGAGCGGGGCTCCCCCGCTCTGCTTGCTGGTTTTTTGGCTTACGTTTCGAGGTATGCTAGCAGCTGTCCAGCTCCAACGTTTCAGTCAGTTACGCTGAGCCGTAAATTGACTGGTGCAGCTTTGCCATTTTGTCTAGGTCATGTGGTATGATTGTGGTGCGTTCTACCTCAACGAACTAGTGCACGTAGACACCACAAAATGTATGGAGTAGCTGTTGGTTGGTTCTACCTCAAAACATGACTTGCCCCTAACATCGAATCACCTAATTGGGAGGCCCCTTTCAATCAACAGTTTCTCAGAAATCTAGGGCCTTGAGGGGGAAAGGATGCATTCAAATCTGGATCTCGGCCGTGCAGCTGCATAGGAATAGTTCTCCAGGAAGTCCATCTTGGAGAAGATGTGGGAGAAAATGGGCAGCGGCAGGCTGGGGAATCCCGCCAAGCCAAACAAAATCATGGCTTGGAAGGGTAGCAACACCTGGGGTTCAGCTTCTGTGAAAGGATTCACGGCTGTTGGTGCTGGGGGAAGCAAACATTCAGGTTTGGTGATAGTGGTAGGCTCTTGTGCTGAATTACCTGCAATACTTCTATATATATGATTGTGTGTTATTTCCTCAAGGTTCATACGTATGTGACTGTGTATATATTGTTTTGAATTAGATTGTAAATGACAACAAAAAACATACACATGCATTGTATACATCTCTAACCATGACATGTGTACATATGAGATAGATTTGTTGATGGTGCTTCATGCCCCAATGGAAACAACCATGCGCCTAAACCTCCATCTGAAGTGCCTTTAGGGAGAAATCATGCCAGTGATGAGCAGAATCAATCCACTCATTCACACATGTGGAACAGTAGAAGATTTGCCTCAAGCGTGTACCTGAAAAATTGGCCGCTTGCTCCCAAGTAAGCAGCGCCTCTTTGATATCCAGGGTGTACATCGCTAACACAAAGCGTTGCATTGTCTGCGACATGTGATCTTGCGTGTCCACTATCAATACCTGTTGCCTTTCCGCAAGGTAGAACATGTTTGTAGCTAGTACAAATAGAATTGGTTGTTTTCTGCTGCGGGTCATTCATCATCTGTCAGGTGTGAGGGGTGTGTGCATGTATATGCATATGATGCGTGTATGCATGTATTTAGATATATTCACATTATGTATCTGTGTAATTAATCATAATTAATCCGGTGCAACTCTTACGAAGGGTTACTCTAGAAAATTGCTGTCCAAATGCTCAAAAGTGCAGTATTCTGTGGAAAAATCAAAATAATTGCAAATCATTCTGGACAATTTTGAAAGCCTTTAGATTATTCCAAATCATTCCCAACAAATTCAGAGAAACCACATGCAATGTTGAAGAATGTCTTGGATGTTCTTGGATCGTTTCAGATGTTTTGGAACGTGTTCTTTTTTGGAATGTTTTGGAACTGTTTGGAATGCTCTAGAATTGTTTGGAATGATTTGAAAGTGTTTGGAGCGTTTTTGATTTCTTGGGGAATTGTTTGGGGATGATTCCTGTTGGAATTATTTGGAACTATTTGGGATGTTGCCAAGGTAGTATAAAATCATCGAAAGTAGCCCTTCCAATGAGTGACCCAGATCTCAGAAAAAAAATACTGGACACTGTACGCACATTATTAAAAAGCGGTGTCTATCTCTATATTCAGCATGTCCAACCATAGCCGCCACACATGGCCAAGAACCAGTGAACCCGCGAACAGCTGAGACACTGAGATACGAGCAGAAAGCTTGTAGCCCCAAGATTTGGCCTGAAACTCTTGCACGCTGAAGACCAGGAAAAGCACCTAGGTGAGGCACCGCGTGCCGGCAGGGTGCCGTGGAGTTGAAACCATGGCGTCGTTCGCGCTTAATTATGGAGATGGCTGAGAACAATTGAGGACGATGTATCAATGGCATGAGTTATTTAACAACCATAGCTATTACCATGTTTTGCAACCATTGTTAGGAGCCGTTAACCATTATGATCATCATCCATTTATAATCTTGTCAGTTTGCCACTTTGTGAGTAGGTATGTGGATCGAGACTCCACGAAACCCCGAAGGTTTTGCAACAAGGCATGGCAGCCCCAAGGTTTGTATCGAATAGTCACAGTCCACAAGGCATGTTCACCCATCCAATTTCGATCCGACAAGGTTACTTTTTCTGGAATTCTGCCTCAAAATTTCTGTCCAATTGCGGCTGCGCTGATGGGCTCTCGATGGGGATCTGAAAAGAGGGAACCACAGGGGTTGGATGCAGAAATCGTTCTACTCGGTGTTTCCACTTCCTGATCATAAGCATGCATTTCCAGCAAAAATCCAAGAGAATCAGAAACTGCACATGATGGTTTCTCAAAATAGGGGTGCCCCCAAATCATCGACCTTTCATACTAAGCACATTTTTTCGGGTAGCCCCATTTTGAGAAATCACCATACATCCATATACCAAAACTCACCACAGCCACAACACCGGGTGTCAAAGCCCTGCCGCGAATGATCTCTTGCCCAGGGACGAAATAGCCCAGAGGTGCAACGAACTGCAAGGCAACATTGAAGGGATTGCGCCAGGAGAAGCAACCTGGCAGAAGCAGCTGTGCCCATGACATGCTTCGATTTAGTACAACATATCAGTCTTATTGGTTGGCATCTGAGCATACAAATTCCCAGTGACTTGAAAGATGCTGCAAAGATGTTGAATGCCTCAATCTGCATTGAGGTCAACCAGCAACATAGTGAACAATAGGCTATTACCATCGTTATGTACTAGTAATTACTTCCCCAATGATAAGAGGGTAAACATGCGCAACCAACAGGGAGTTCAGTAAACATGCTGTTGTGACTCATGCCTTCTCAACAACTCAGGTCTTGCATGATTCACTCATCAATCTCGCAAGAATCTGACTGCTTCACCTTAGAGATGCTACCAACCTGCTGTATGGTTAACCCAAGCTTTCCCGGTTGGCACGCACACGTGTTGGCGAAGCAACCCTGATTCAATGGGGCATCAGCCAACAACTCCTGTTGTCACCCAGAACAACCGCCGCCGCCGCCACTGACAACACCACCAGCAACAACAACGACAACAACCACAATCAAGGTCACCGGTCTTGCCAGGGTGCCGTGTGGGGATGCGACAGCCTTCTTATCCAACAACTGGCGAAGCTTTGCCAAAAGCATTCCCAGAATGAAAACCTGTTGGCCGATGACACGGCGCTGGCGCTGATTCGACGACTTCGCAAAGTACATATGGCTGAGGGTCATGCTGCCTGTACGGCCGCTTAAATTCCCAAAATAAGCAGAATAGGCCACCGGGATGTGTGCAAGTACCACACTTTTGGGTGGATAGTGTTGATTCACACCCATACTAGTCAAAACAAGGGTACCAGTGGGCCCCACATCAAGCAAGGCATCGTCAATTTGAGCGGGACATGCACTACTCAACTCACAATTTTGAACTGAAAAATGGAGTGGGCATTCCACTTATAACATCTTATTATTCATGTCGTTGACTTTGACCCTGTTACTTTTTCTGAAGGCTCTGACAACATGACAACATGCCGGTCCAAGCCAAGCTGCATGGAAGTAGCAAATGGGATGGAACTTCAACATCACCACGCCAATGTCCAAGAAGGTGTCAGTTGCGTAGAAGTCATGATTCTGTGCCAGCCAAGCGAACGAAAAATAGTGTTTTATTAAAATAGGGGACCACAAAAATAATTGGCAGTTATTGCTATAAGTGGTGAATAACTGGATGATAACTGGGGGTGCCCGATTTTGAAAGCGCCCAAATCTCTCTTGGCCTGGGTTGCTCAAACCTGCGACTGCCAGCACCGTTCGGATGAACCCGGTCACAACCTGCTATTAATATCCAACAAATGCACAGGATGGCTGTGGGGGGGGGGGCTTGTCTGCGGCTGCTAAAAGCGCAAAGATTGGGGCTTTCACCGATGTCACTGTGTTGAGACGAGAAGTATCATAAAGTCATCGAGCTATCACTGGCCCCCTCTCTCATGGGATACCTGGTGACATAAACGTCCAGCCATGTACAGATTCTCAACTCCCGAGTCCTTGTACCAGTCCACGTCCGTGCTCGCCATGAGGGGAATGAAAACCAGCAGCCAAGGCAAGAAGAAGAAGAAGCCCATGAGCAAACACGTCTTCCTAAGCTGCGGTCACTGGTCGCATCATGGACACCCAGCTCGAATTTGGGTACCTGGATAGAAACTGGAAGGCTAGCAGCTAGACGGCCATAAGCTTGAAACCATACTTTGTGCTTTGAAAATATCTATACGTGCTGCACCCAAGTCCAGCTGTGTCAGTTCGAACTCAGGTTCTGACATGTTCTGACATCTTGCAAACCTTACAAGCAACTCGCAACTACTGCCACAGGCCATCAAGTTCCAAGTACTCTTGGTAGCAAAAGCATGCAAAAGCCATCCCCACACCCCAAAAAGAGGCTTGCCCCAATCATTGATCCCTCGGCTTTGTGAAGGCAAGCCCATATTGGTGGATGACTTTCGAGCTGAACTTGCTGAAGGCCCAGATTCAGCAGGGTGATGTCCTTCAAAACGTGGGAGAGCGGTTTGAAGAAGAACCAATACACCACCATACAGCCTCAGCCAAGTCGTGCACCCAGACCCCTAAACCCCTGCCAAGCGCACAAAAACCTCTGGTGCAGGTGGCAAAAAGTATCAGGAGTGCAGAGGTTCCAAGACATCCACAAAAACGATTGTACCACAAAACCACCCAGTTGCGGGTGGTTACTGCAACTTGCGGAATTTGATTCTTCCTAGAATTCCACAATAATCCAGCTGCATCCATGCGTCTCATGAATGAAATCATCATGGAAGTGGAAAAAATATCCCTGGAAAGCAAAAAACACGAATTTGAATAAAGTAATTTCAGATGCGCGCTTTGATTCCCCTGTCTGTTCTCTCGTGTGTGAGCTTTGGTTTGGCTCAAAAAACATTGATCCGTCAACAACACCACTCCCATGCCTCCACAAACGCCACCACAACCACCCAGCAGCACCACCGCAACAGCAACAACAACAACAACCGGGTAAACTTGGAAGCTGCTGGAAGCTGCTCTTCCAGCGCCGGGAAACTCAAGAACCAGCAGTGCATCTGCAAGGCGTTCTCTGTGAAGTGAGGAACCCACGCCTGCATCAGGAAGCTTTGGGCCAACAGAGTTGGCCATTCGGCCGCCATGGTGCCATAGGCTTTGCCGATGATGAAGGCCTGCATGGCATGTCACGGCGCCGCGGTCGTGCTTGGAACCAGCACAGTGACCGTGTCCTGAACCAAATGATTCGATGCCAATGAGACATCATGAGACACCAAAACGCTTGGCCATGAGTCAATAGCCTGTACCAATGGCTGTTCACATCTGTTCCATTAATCACCAAGCTAGTCGAACTGTCAGGATGTTCACCTATCCATGTATTGGATGGTGACTTGACCCAGCTCGCCATTTGAGGCTTACCAGGGAATCATCCGCTTAGGCCAGTTTCAAACTTTCGGATGTGACTCCAAGATACTCCAAGGTAACTTGAATTCTCACCAAAGAAGTTCATATTTATTCCACCTTCGCAATGTATCAACATCTTCGATTTTTTGTGCCTCTTCAGATGAGCATGGGTCTCTCGCAGTGCAGCAAAGGCAGCCACACAGAGTTGGCGTATGCATCCAAGTAACTGGAATGAGCGAGAAGGCGTACAAGGGGTAGATGGTCGTGCTTCTCCTCAAGACGTACCTTGCAAAAGAGAGAGAAGCAGGACACTCCAAGGGACGAACTTTCAGTTAGGGCATGTGAGGGCTGCTTTATATGGAAGGTAGCCCGGCCCAAAAGTCATGAACCCAAGTGTCTCCCTCAAATCACCTCACCAATTTGTGCCGGGGTGACATGAATGGTGGAGGAAACGAGAAATTACATGCATACATGTCACTGGCAATTTCAATCTTTAGTTTCATCATTTCAATCTGCAAATTTCACTCTGATTGATCATCTCGACAAAGGCAAGGCCACGTTTAACCAGGTGCAATCCTATGATTTTACGTCTTTTTTCAGGCATTTCTACCATGGGATCAACCCCTATCAACCAGGATGACCCCATGCAATGCTTTGAACATGGCTGCCAATCGTCAGGGCACTGGACCATCGTCTCCTCCTTGGGGTTTTTGAGATATGCTGAGAAAAGGACGAAACCACTGAGCATGAAAAACCAGGGCCTCGGACGGTGCGGCACAGGGATCTGGGCCATCCAGCAGCTGACATGCACCGTTGGTCAAGGTGAAACGCGATGAAACGCAAGGCTAATTAGAAGGCAAAGGTTATTCATACCAAAATCGCAAGCAGGGTTCTAGCATGTTCTAGCTACCAAAAATATGAGGGGACCGCCAAACTTTTGTATGCACGATTTCTGGATTGATCATTGCGATGCCTCGCTTTAGCTATTTGAGTTCCTTGAAGGGGAAGGGTCAATATGATCCAGTGTTGCTGTTTTGGCAACGCCATGGACAACCAGCCAAGCAACAAAGAAACAAACCAAACAAGCGACGAGGCAAAAAACTAATCAACCAATGGACTAGCCCGAAATGGTGCCCCAAAGGTATGCAACCGCCAAGGCGCACCCATGTAAAGCCCCAGCCGAAAAAGTAGATTGGCTCCGTCACACCCTTGGCAAAGAGGTGGCCAACTACCACATGCGTGGATCCCATGAACCTGCACAGGGGCAACGCAGGACAGTTCCGAGTAGCCAGGGATTCCACGCTGTGGGATGCACATGAGCCATTCAAGGTGAAATGGTGTGATGATTAGGGATTGTTAGCACTTGATCACTTTTATCGACAAAAATCCGAGGGGAATCTCAAGAGCCTATTGTATTGCAAAGAATTTGCCCTAAAGTCAGCCAGTCATACTGCTTATTGAGGCTTGTTGACGCTCAATATGCTTGGTATAACTCTTTTTTGGCAAGGGATCATACTAGATCATTCTGGTCCGCAGCTCGCTGGGTTCTTCTGGGTATAGGGCCGGTCAGCTGACCAGTCCACAGCCATCCGCCTGCCTTGCAAGGCCCAAGGGGTACTTGTTTCCTGGCGCCACCGGCGCTGCAGAACCCTATGCTGCTTCCCTGCACTTGTGGGATGGTTAAGGTCACAAGAGTACCTAATCAACTCAAGTTGGTTGCGAGTCCAGGCCATCATGGTTTAGTTTAGTAAGTTAAGTACCTCAAAACGGTGATTTACAGTACCCCTAACATGGGTGGTTCACCCCCTTCACAAAAGTCTGTAGATGATCAGGGGCATCACAAAGGACAGGCCCAGTTTCAAAACCAGATTCCTTTTGTCGGCCCTGGGGTGCCTCTGTGCTTCTGGTTGTTCTTCAATCAATGATGATAGCCACAGGTATCAGTATACTAACATATCATATCCTCACTCCAATCTAACCATATCTAACCATCATAATGGTCAATTCTGTCACTTGCTCAGCTTGTGAAACTGCCTTTGAAACTACCTTCCCCCGCTGAAACGGACGCCGTTTCATGATCCAAGTCCCTCCTGCAACTCTGATGTTGATCTGCTTCACAGGCTTCGCGGCCTCAGTCTCTTCCTTGGTACCAGGGATCGCGTCAACCCTGGTGCTGGCGGGCTCTGCCCCAACGGATGAACCAAAGCGCGCCGCATAACCAACAAGAAATGGTAGATATGGCCAAGCAACCCAACTAACGATAGCAGGGGCACAACCAGGCAATTGACAGGTATATGAGCAACGGTCTGTCTTTCTTGTTGGCCCGAGGTCGTCGCAATTTGGTAAGCGTATTATCGTTTGCCAAGCTCTCAAGTGAGTGAAATTTGTTGAGTGTATTGTTGTTTTGCAAGTCTGAGAGTAACTTAGAGAATTCCAAGACTATAGAAGTACTCTGATGAAGCAGTACTTCGGTGTATGTAGCAGGTATGTGTGGTATGCTTGGCATATGGTACAACTTGCACACCTCATCTTAATCTCGTTGCAATACCTGCTGGGAGGTGTGGGATTTCCGTCGTTGTAGTCAGAATTTCAGCTTGCCCCTCAGCGTACACAAATCTTATCTAACCGTTGCTGTTGCCGGGTGCAGGAATTCCGTGAAACGATTGCACAATTACAGGCGATCCCAACCGTTCCTAACCCCTAAGCTCATGTTGAATGAGGAGCCTGAGCCTTCGTATCTGGAATAAAAACAGTGCGCCGTGGTGCTCCACGGAGATCTCCTACACATAGCGACCAGTAGCGCGGATGTGTTACCAAGAACCTTTTCATTCTCCAGCAAACATAACTGGGCGCTGGTGAGTTCGGGCACTGATGAATCAGGTTTTATTGCACTTGGGGGTGGAACACCGGATGTTGGCCCCTTCTGAAGGGAGGTACCTAAGAAATTAACAAGGCACACATGAACACGATGCACGCATGTCATCCTGGCATTTTTTGGTTAAATTCATTTGAGTATGGACAATCTTCTGGCCAAAGGGTTGCCACCTTGGCAGATTAGAATCTGCCTTCGACCCAAAAACAAAAAAAGGTGCAAAAGGTTGATTCTAAGGTGGATTGCAGAATTTTCTATAGGCAGGGAAAACCATCAACTTGGGGGTACAATGGGTACAAACTTATAGGAAACTTGCCTGGAAATAACCTCAACCAACGAGCCATGCTAAAGCCGTCAGGTTTCCACAGGTGGTGCAGGTTTCACTGGTTCCACCATCTCATTTGCTGCCTCAGACTTTGGAGCCTCGGACTTTGGAGCCTCCGACTTCGCTGCCTCCGACTTCGCTGCCTCTGACTTCGCTGCCTCCGATTTCACCGTCACGCGGCTCTTGGAGCGAGGCATTGCAGGAGCAGCGTCCATGACGTTGGTCAGCTCAGCCTGGAACAAAACTGACGACTTCGCCCATCCCAAGACCGTTGCCAGGAGCAGTCAATGCTTGGTGCATGTGGGTTGCGCTGAAATATCATCAAACACGTCAAGAATATGTGGACAAATCATTTGTTCAATGATGATGAATTTTGTTTGACATTGACATTTTCTGCTTACAGCGCCCCGTGTTTCACCAAAGAAACTTCCAAAACACAAACGGCTGCTGAATTTGAATGTCCTTTCCGAAACTTGCCCTAGATATTCACTCTGAACTTCCCACCGCAAATAATGACAAGGGCTCAAAAGTATAGACTAAGAATCACCATGACAAATGCTATTTGGTTTCACGATTCAAGATCATTCAAGTCAAGCTGTTTTTTTTTCAAAGCTCACCACCTGACCATGACCAGGAAGGAACCAATCAACCAACCCTTCCACCAAGTGGCTGTGGGTCACTTCACCCCGTACCCCTGGTGCACCACCAGTAACCATTCAGTATTGCTATATGGCAAAGAATGTGTTGTACGGTGCATTAAGCTTCAACCCTCCTAAGCCGAAACCTCCAAACCAGAGTAGTAGGGATACATTGTTGGCTATGATCCCCCATTATTGATGCTTATAACATGACACATGACCAAGGCAACCAACCAACCAACCAACCAACCAACCAACACCAAGGAACCTCCACCGACTCCATATGCGATGCAGCCATCGACGCGGCCCGCGATGCGTTGGTTTTCTGCGTCTTGGTGCTCTGATGGGTCTTGGCCGTTTTCATCTCATCCTCCGCCCAAAAACATGATGCAACCAGCACTGGCCACAGCTAAACACCGGTGTTGTCGCTTGTTTTTGGATGATTTTCACAGTGTTAAATTTTGTTGTCGCTGGTGGTGATTGTGGTGGCTAGGAGTCGCTGTTGGTTTGTTGTTGTCGTGGTTGCTTTTGTCCTTCTTGTTGTTGTTGTTGTTGCTGTTGCTGTTGCTGTTGTTCTTCTTGTTATTGTCGTTGATACTGTTCTTGTTGTTTGGTGTCGGGGTGGTGGAGATCGCGGTGAGGTGGTGCCCTCTTGCCTTCGTGCTCTTTCTGTGGTGGCCGTGCTGTGGCTGCTGTGGGTGGATGCTGTTGTTCTTGCCGTTCTTGTAGCTTGGTGGCTGTTAGATCCCTTGCTCAAAGTCTAACTTTTAGTGGTTATGTGGTAAATCAAGCATATCCCAAAAAAGCTAAAAAGCTAAGTTCACAGCTGTAATCCACCCAGGTAGGTGATGTTTCAACAAATTGTGTTGGTCGACACTGGTTGTAAAATAATTACTGGTTGATTGAATCAGGAATCCTGCTAAAGCAATGGTTTACAAAGGTGGACTATTGGTTACCATGAGCCAATAAATACCGACATTTCATTGCATCCTTTACCAACAATCACCAACACCCCCTCAACATGATCAGCAAAATCCCCTTTGCAGTTGGTACTCCAACTGTATGCTACTGTTAGCTGTACTCCTGCTGTTGCAATGCTTGGGTTGCTACCAGTGGACATGCTAACTTGGATCCGTGCCAGGTACCAATGTTGCAGATTCCCAGTTTCACCACCTTTCACCACCTTTCACCACCTTTCCCCATGTCTAACCACCTTTCACCACGTTGTCTCCTCATAGATCTCCAATGAAAAGTCCAGGTCGTTGTCATCCGTGCACGCAGGGCTGCCTGGCCCACTGGGACAGGTGGGAGCTGCCGGTCCCCGCTCGCTGCGGAAGACAAGGGCAGCGATGTGGCGACCGTCTGCAGGCTCCGTAGGAAGCCTGAGCGCAAGGGGTGAACAGGATCAACAATGGTTAACCAACCAACCAATGGTTAACTAGCACCAGGATCAACCAGGATCAACCAGTAATGGTGAAGCCTAGCAACCAACTAGCAACTATAGGGGATAATCACCAACAAATGGATAACTAGTTGGTATAACCAATAATGGATAACCAATGGTTGATGGTTAACCAACCAACCAATGGTGACTTCTATCTGGTTAACTAGCTGGTTAATAGCTATATCCCCTATAGTTGCAGTTAACTAGGGGATACCAACCAGCAACTATAGGGGATATACCGATATACCAGCTATACATGGCTATGGGTCAACGGTCAATATTAACCAACTAATGGGGGATAATAACCAACAAACTATAGGAGAACCAATGGTTGATGATAGGGGAACCAACTGTGGCTGGATTTTGCTGCTTAATTTTTGATGGTTGCTGATCCGTTCCCTACCACAAAGCCTGGATGAGAATTGGGAAGACAGAATCCAAGATGATCCAGTAGGTGCAGTGGCCAAAACCACGGCAACTTGAACAATATCCAAGAAGTCATGAAAACACCCCTGGAAACACATATCTCAACACCTGCGAGAAACTCCTTCTCTTTGGCCAAGCCTTTCTTGCTTTCAGCACTGGCTGCTTGGCGTTTCTCCCTGAAGTAAATGACGACCTTCAAGGTGATCGCTGCTAGCAGGGCCAACAGTGGCAAGAGGAACTCAAGGGAAGCGTTGCACCAAAGCCGTACGCGCAAACCTGCGAGCGAATTTCCGCGTCATCGGATTTTTCTTTGGATCTTTATACATCTTTAGAGCTATGATATGACATATAGCTATACTTATGAATATACTTTTTTGAATATATAGCTTTATTTTCTGACATGCACAATTGTGATGTTTGAACAACTTTGAACACCATACTGCGGCTACTACCACAAGGACCACAGCAATCAAGGATCGGCACCAGCGCCAACAATCACAACGACAGCAGCTGATATCACGACAAGAAACAGCAGGAAGAACCGAGAACAACAACGACAACAACAATCATCACAAAGACTACCAACAGCCTCAAATTACGAAAGGATTTCATCAAGCCTTGAGCATTGTGGCAGGCATCAGCCATCTGCGCTGCTTCTGGAGCTTCTGCAGCCGTCAAGAAGGCTGAGATGTTGACGGCATCCGAACATAACCCTGGTGCAGTGCGGCAGGGTTGCGACAGCAGCACTGGGGGTTGATGAGGCGGTTTCACTGACCATCACAAACGGTTATCAGTGTTGGTTGTATTAATGGGTAACATGATTATCTACAATATCATACATGATTCATCATGATTCATTTTATGTTCGTTAAATTAAACACATCATTAGTTTTCTAGATACAAAATTCATGTGTATGAAACAAAAACATTGATTTCCCGCAGGTAAACCAACATTTTGGGGTTGCAGAACTGATGGTCACATCCACAACTTTCTCCCTGTGCTTTCAAGACTGGATGCATGGACAGCCATCACTTTCCAGACTAGCAAGTTTTGGAGTGCTTGATTGGCAGTTGCTGTCAGACTGTTCCATGGCTTTTCAGTCCGTCCATGCTGTTTTTAAAGGGCCCGAAGCGCACATCAAACTGTGTGGAGCACCGACGTCTCAGCTCGTGGAACGCGCCTTCCGTGTTTCCGGCCATCGGTGGATCCTCCGCTTTCAGGGTGCACGGTACGCTGTTCATACCTGGGCTCTGCAGCTGGTTCCCTGGGAATCTTGGTGCGTCACTGGTGCTCAACATGCGCAACATGATGCGCTTAACCACTTACTAATACAGGGATAATCTATCGGTTCTATGCTGGTTGGTTCAAACCCCCCAAGTTACTGTCGCTTTTCCTATCAACATTGACGATGAACTTGGAGGGTTACGTACCACCATTCATGGACAAACACATACGTAAAAACATGGCTCATGACTCGTAACCATGACTCCTATCTGGATCCATCAAGCAGATCAGCAGCCACCATTGCTACAGGCCAATCAAGCATGGTGGATTATCGAGGCGTTTGATTCGCAACGTCTTACTGCAGAACAACTTAAAACATCCGACATGCTCCCTGCAGTCAAAATTATTCACCGGACAAAGCAAGTGGGAACCTGACGAAATGGAATTTACATGGCGAACGGCACACATTTAAACATGATGAAATTGAGAAAGTGGTAACATCATTTACTGATGAAATTACTGGAATGTTAATGACACAACATCACCACTAGCTGGTTACTAGTTGGTAATGTGGCTAATATCAATGCCAACAATACGTACCATATTTTCAGCCGATTTATTTTACCAGAATTACCAAGTATAGAAAGACAAGGAAAAAAGACGTTCTTGGCTAAACTGACCCGTCAACACGGCTTAGAAGTATTCTCTCTCTCACCATAGCTGAGTACTCCCCAGTTGGGATCCGAAGTTGTGCTAAATTTTTGGCAGGGCAAGCTGACATTTTTTGGTGGTGTTGAACATTAATCGACAAAGCTAGCTATGATTGTTGTGAGTTGGAGCAGTATGACTGCGGGTCCTTACCCACCCGTAAATCCAGTATCAACCCACTGTATACCCTCCATGCGGCTCCTCTGATTCTTGGTTGTTCAACCACTATTGATGGTATGTAAGATTGGGCAAATTCACTCACTGCTGATGATTAACCCACTGATGGACTGGAACAAATAATAACGATCAACCAACAAAGAGATATACAGCATACATGTTAGGGAGTTCTCAACCTACTGATTGCTGGTGCTGTTAGCTCTGTTTCCTTTTCAGATATTGACCCATTGGTGGTTATTCATCCACTGATTTTGACAGATTGCGGAGGTCGCGGCTCAGAAATCCTGAGGCTACCAGCCTCGGTAGTAGAGAAATAGGATGTTGCGCTCTGCAGAGCTAACCCACATTGGTTCTTTGAAGTTCAGCAAGATGCTCGATATCACAATTCTGTCCATAGACGCTGCGTATATCATTACATACAATCATTATATACATTTACGGCAGTTTTTTGTTTTTATGAATTCAGCATGTGAATTCATCAATTAGAAAAAACATATCATGCCATTGTTCAGCATACAAATCCAATGAATCAACCGTATACAATATCAAATCAACTAAAAATCTAGTATCTAATAATTTCACTGAATAATCAATTAGATAAGAGATAGATCAAAAACATCAGCTGCCGAGATGCACTCCCACTTTTCGCAGCGCGGCCCGTCGAGGCAGCTAGGATAATAATTGGGACAGTTCTCAAAGCGCGCCTGGCACAACCCCCGGGGGCTGATCCAACAGGGACAGCCGCCCTAGGTCATGGCTCACCACGACCCGGGGATCACTAAGCCATGCCAGGTGAGTGCTAGTGGATACTCCTGCGATCGAACATCCAACAACAATGGCATCCTTAAAATGGTGAACTGCCCGAGAATCACCAACAAGAATCTATAGTTCATGTACCCAAAACATCCCAAAACCACCGAGGAATGTCTCAAAAGACCAGCCTTCAAATAGCCTGAAAGCAGCTGAAGGATGCTGAAGGCCTATGGACAAGCAGGCTGGGTCAGTAGCGCGCCTCTGTGCCCGAGCACAAGTTGCCTTGCCACGTGGCATAGGACCCACTGGCTGCCAGGTCGGATGGACACATGGCGTTGAACATCACGGTCCAAACCTCGAAGTGCATGGGTACCACAGTGAGGAGACCCATGGACAATGATCAGTAGCAAATAAGACTCACAATCATGATGACATATAGTGATGATAACTGGTGATGACATGATATGACAAATAGTCACAACTAGTGATGACATAGAAAACGATGACCATGACTAGTGCTTAGTGGTGGTAAACAATGGGACATTGCTTCAAGGACACTCCTTGGTGGATGTGAAGTGGATGGTTAATATTTCCTAGGGATAATAACCACCATAGCCACGGTTGATTGTGGTTCATAGTGGTTGATGTCTAGAGTCGTTGAGACTAGGATGTATGGATGACAAGGGGAAAAATCGACAACAACCCATGCATGATGTTGAATGATGGCAGATGCAAGGGTATCGATGACTGATATTGGTTGATGTTTGGGGACCGTCAGCAAGCAGGGGCAGAACAACAACAACAACAACAACAACAACAACAACAACAACAACAACAACAACAACAACAAC
>VSDK01027838.1:294965-327315 GCA_009767595.1 Symbiodinium kawagutii | reverse complement strand
CTCCCCCCCCCCCCCCCCCCCCCCTGTCCCCCCTTTTCCCCCCCCCCCTCTCCAGTCCACTTCACCAGTCATGGCTTCAGCAACGACAAAGCATGCCTGGACTCAGGCTGCCTGTGGGTGTGTTAGCAAACCTGGTTATCAGAACCGAAGCTGCTTGAGTATATACTTGTCTCGTTTGGTTCGTGTTGATGTATCACTACATACCGGTCATCTTATCTTGAGCTGACTTGTTATTTGTCAAATTTGCCCTGCTGTCTATCCATGTTTGGTTCTGAGCGTTGATGTATCAGGTTATATATCGATATATAAGACACGTCTGAGTTACAGTCAACGAAAAGCGGACGAATTTCATGTTTGCTGCCCACCTGGGCTCCTTGTGTGTGTCAAACCCCGTCTCAAGGGGCTACTGTGACATCGGAAAAAACGCAGGGGGATGGAGAGGACATATGAGGCTCCATCCAACGAAGCTCCTCATATGATCCTAGGATATCATCAGGGACGCCTGATGACGTACCTGCAACTCGGAAGTTTCAATCAAGTGGCTATCACAAGCTGTTCTACTACTTTGTTTTCAGCTGTTCATTGCTTCAGCCGACTGAAAGCTGCCCACCGCACCTGTTATGTTGAGAGTTCACTCGTCCAAGATTCAACCCAGTGAACCTGTAACACAGAAATTCATATCATCTCATATCACCTATGCCTTGGCATTTACTCAGTGTGTGTGTGTGTGTGCCTTGCTGATCCGACTTGTCAGCAGTTCACAGCTCAAATGCAGGTTTCCAGTGCCAAGAATCCATGGTTCCATCTTCAAGGCCATTCACAAAGGCAACTAAGTCTTCGGAACCTCCCTCATCTATCCTGATTGCGAAGGAAAGCCACTAGAGGCGGCCGCACCGCGAAAAAGGATAACCCCAAACGGTAGGTAGGTTTTGAAAGTAGCTGTTGCCAATGCATGATAGATCATGATAGGCAATGACCAGAGATTCTTATTCTTCATAGACGAGCAACCAATTTCAGGATGCGCCATTCCTGAACGGCATAGCAAGATTAACGGTTGCTAGAGACCTTGAAGTGAGATGAACAGTTGAGTTCTCAAAACCTATTGAGGATTGGTTTGATCATTTGTTGAATATCTCAATGGACCTGCAGCCCAAATATGATGATTACGCATCCAACACGAGCTTTGAGTGACACTCAAATAGCTGTATATTGTCAAAGGAGCTGACTCTAAGGAATGGCCTTAGGTTTGGAGATGACAGCCATTAAGATTCTTTTAATATGTCTTCAACTTGCTGGGTGAAACTATTTTTTGCGGATCATGGGTAAGTCCAGGCCCATCTCAAAAACTCACAAAATATGAATCCCTACTATCATCCGGATTTGCAAGCTAAAATCTCTGCGCACCCTCATCCTGAACATAACTTGTCACATCAGCAAACCTAGGCGAACTGCATTACGCACCAAGCTCCATCTCCAACGCTTTTGGCCAGGCTTCATGGTATCAAATGTAGCAGACTCTTTTCGCGTGCCATCCGATCGCACAATCACCAATGTCAACCCACGGCTCGGTGCACGGAAAAATTCCACCCCGTTGGCAAAGAATACGGCCTGCCCAGCGGCTTTGACCGACACTGGGAGACGATGCGCCAACTAGGTTCACATCTACAATGAAGCAACAGACTGGCTGAGATGGTTCAAATCAAACAAATAAAAGGAGATGTGAATTGAAGTCCCTCTAAACAACTCAGGAGCAACTAAGCATTTAAAGGAGAGACACCAATTATTGAACGCAACGAATTAAAATGACACACAGGGTGACTTTGAGTTGACCAGTGATACAGCCTCTTATGGCTGCGACCCATGTACACAATACCTATCCATAAATGGGGACCCTGTTTGAGAGCACCCCCACGACCGCCAATTTGGGGGGTAGTGCATTACACCTCTTATGAAAAGAAACATTACCTCGCAAGAGTCGCTCACTACCACCTTTCTCTTCACCAATAAAGTGGTTTGTTAACGACAACTGGTATCAAGACTAAGGATTTGGGGTGACAAAAACTCTTTGTACAAAGAGAAAGAACTGCACTTGCGGCTGTCCATACATGGTGATACACTCAGTTCAGGAAGTCAGTGGCTTTACCGCGATGGTTGGCTCCTTATACTAGCATTGTTATACCTGTATTGCCAATTCTGCATCAATCGGTGACTATACCCAGATTATTGGCTGGTCATGCCATTCTTGTTGCCTGGGTTGTCCAGGCCAATCACGCTCACCCAGCCGCTCCTCGTTCCCATCTGCATAGCCAGCACTGCGAACGCCCACATCTGCCATGTCTTCAGCTGCTGCTTGACAGCAAAGCGTCTCAGTCTGGCCAGTTATGGACCTGAGCAGTGTGGATTTCCGTGGGTGTAGTAAAGCTCAGTGAGTGAATCTCCAAGGCTAGTGGCTGATAGGTTTAGTAAAGTAAAGCTTCAGGATTGAATCTCCACGGCTATTGGTTGATGGGTTTGTAAAGCTTAATCATTAGTTCTCCGAGGCTAATGGTTGGTAATAGGGGATAATACCAACACTATGAAGGCATCTATCGTGCTCGTATGCTGTCATAAGCATCGCGCCGATATATCCCAGCAGTTGGGTGAGCCAACCCACAGCCATCCGACAGCCTAATATCAATACTACGGACCTCTTCATCAAACCTGTAGGTTCCTGTAGCTTTATAGCCACTGAGCATCATGTGGCTATGGGTCAATATTAACTAACCAATAATGGGGGATAATAACCAACAAACTATATGGAAAACAATGGCTAATGATAGGGGAACCAGGGGTACGGGGTTTTGACCCACTGCCATGTATAATTAGCCATCTTTAATCATCATGAAAACTGTCGTGAGCATGGTGGATACGACTGTAATGATCGCGAACTAGAGCTTGTTCAACACTCAGCCTTTTGAAAAAGTGGTACATGCAGCCTATCATCTACATTGCTATAGCAGGATGATGCTCGTAGCAACCCCCATATGATCCTAGCTCACATAACCCACCAACAGCATGAGGGACGTTCGGCACAGCTGAAAGGGCTTTGGGTCACGAGTGCAAGTGCCAGCAGCACACTTGGTGATCAACTGTTGCCAAACGCAACACACAGCACAACCACGAGGGGCGGCAAATGGCAACTGATGGCCATCCCCATTCATCTCAGACCTGACTTAAACCCCAAGAATCTTGGGAACGGCTTCCTGAGACATGAAGATAACAGGATCCCGGTAGAAGGCAGCATGCTCAAACAGATTCAAAAAGCATGGATCAGTCGACAGGTCTTGGGAGATCAAAAGATCGGCACATATGGGGTCGAATCAGGCTAGAATGAAAAGGGAACACTAGAATCAAAATGTATATTGTAGATTGTAGACACAAAACCAGTGGCATATGTATGATGTATGTATGTGTTTCTATGTTAATTGTATCCATGTACTTGCGTACGTATGTACATATCATATCTACATTTGCATATTACACATACATATCTACAGGCAAACAAACAAATAGATAGGCCGGGGATGGGGCGAGCCGTAAAAGGCAAGGTATGATACAATCAAGCAAACAGATATAGATTCAGCGGACCAAATTGGGATAGACTGAGTTTCGCACATGGGATTGACGTGAATTAGATGCTGATTAGATTCGGAGGTTAGACTCTAGAGTTCAATGTTAGACTCTCATTTGATAGAAATACAAATAGACAAATTGATAGATCGATGCACGAACAATCACGAACATGAATGCATTGCCAATCTTCGATACCTTGCTTTTCCATGCTTGCTGTATGATTGGGCTTGCTGGTAGATATGTAAATATCCCTGTACATAGCAAAAAAAAATTAAGCTAAGCTACCTGGACATTTAGCTCCATCTGACCTCAACCACCCAACATGTCCATGGTCCATAGTGGCACCAAGTTACCACATCTCATCTCGCTTCAGTACGTATCCACTAGGACAGGTGTACATGGCACAGCTAGGAATCATAGCGGTGCTTGTGGAGCTTGTGGTGGTTGTTGTGGTCGTTGTGGTCGTTGTGGTGCTGTCAACGCCTGCCACCTCTGCGCTGTATTCAGCATTTGCAACCGCCACTTGACCATCAGGAAAATTTTGTTCAGCTAAGGCTGGGCCGTCTTTCACACCTGGGCACACAGAAATCCACAGCCGGGCCCGGATTATTCCAGGTACATCCAGGACACACATTTGCAAATGCATGTCATATAAATCCGTTGTGGTCATCAATGTGGTGCCTCCTACTTGGGTACTTGCAACTTAAATTAGGTAATTTGTTTTCTTGAAGGCAACACCCCAGCTGCTCCAGCTTTGCTGAAAAGAAATCCACCAAAGCCACAAGGAAAATGTCGTACATTGCTTCATCAAGATTTCAATACAAGTTTCCATGCATGAGCCTCCCAAAAATCCTGGAAACTCAAAAGTTTTGGGCCGAGCAACTCCCGCAACCCCCCCTCCTTCCCAGCATAACGACCAGCCCCACCAATCTGATGGCTGCCCTGGCAAGGCACCGATCAAGGCATAGGCTCCCCGGTAGCTGATGGAATCGATCAAGGTGGCACCGCAGGTTTTCAACGCAGCCCTGGCAGCGGTGCTGAGATTGCCCATGGCGTCGTCCTTGGATCCGCAGGCCAGCAACGTGCCAGTGCTCAGCTGCTGAATGAAGGCCACCAAAGCTTCAGAACCTGCCGGCTGTCAGGCTCAACCAGGGAGGCTTAGAAGAAACCAGGTGGGGGTGTTATGAGCCAGGTATGAGCAGGTTGTTATGAGCCGGGTAATACTATATAGATTAATTAAGGTTGGCGAACGAGGTAAGCTACTTACAAAGAATGCCTTGAATCGCTTGTCATTGTGAGCCAGCAACAGCTGGACGCTCACCCTGGAGTCCTTACTGATGGAGCTCACCAAGTACTTTTTTTTGAACCAGCAGCGGCTTGGCGATTTCAACAAGCCCAATATGTTTAACATCATGTGCGACATACTTGACGGTCCAGCTTGTTTTGTGCTCATCTTCACAGCGAAGATGAACCCACGAAGACGCAGCACCGCAACCCGCGTCTTAACCTGCTGAGCCGGGTGAGCCTGCAGCATGGGTGTCGAAGACTTGGAAGGACTCCAAAGATCCACCCGGGCGAATGACTGCGATGTTCATCCCACGACCTGCAACAGCCGCGATGGGTCATGGGACCATGAGGTTAATCTCTGATGCCTCGGTCGCCTACAGTGGTTTCGACGTAGCCTGTTTGGGAACCTCAAAAAAATGGGTTGGTTATGGTTGGTTGGTTGGTTGGTTGGTTGGTTGGTTGGTTGATCTATTAGATGATTTGCAGGGTCCCGTATTTTGAGAAACCGCCACATCCCCCGACTTTTGCCTTGGAATGGCCATCACCCCAACGTTGGAGTAAGACTCTTTGACCCGAGGTAGAAGTCTGGGATGGGTACTGCTTGGTAGCTGCTGAACAGTGGCTAACAACGCTTCCCAGATCAAAATCTGAGTGGCTGCATATGATACACAAATCCAGGCTTTTCTGCAGTCCTTTTTCTTTGCTATGTACTGTATTGACTCACATCTGCAATCTAAATCAAACACCTGAGCAATTTTTAGTTGCTACCAAGGCGTGTAAACCAACAAAAACCAAGGGTTCACTAGTATTAATGAGAAAACAGTTCACTATTTAAATCACTGGGGAAACAACTAAATATCACAAAACCAATGAGAGAACCCTGCTTGGATTTACTTGGATTTGTGAAAGTCAGCACGGTTTCTCCCCAGGAAACTCAGCTGCTGGGCACCTGTGGACACCGACAGCGGCGTGCCATCCACCTCGAAGGTCAGTTCATCACCTGCGCTCCTGGCACGGCACCACGCGTCGTGGCGAAGGCTTCCAACGATGATGCCATGCTGGATCCATGCTGGATTCATGTTGGATCCCAGTTGCAAATCTGGTTCGTTCAGTGGCCAACGGTTACTCTTGTTATAGGGCGCCCTGAGCTACTGAAGCTGGACGAGCCAAGCGAATGAGCACACGATTGAATCGGCAGCGAAACCAGTTTCTTGGGGGGTAGTCGCATTTTGGAAAACAGCAACGTTCCAGCACTGAGTGGATTTGAAACCTGACGAACAATTGTGTCTAAGAAGCGGTTTGTATTGAGCTCTTCAAAAATCAACTGGTCGCGCCGCAACCCAACAACTACAGTACCACAACAACAAGAACCACACTCCAAAAACACATCAGCACCGCAAGACAAGAACAGCACCCAGACCCACTTGTATCTCTAGCCATTCTCTAGTCATTCCACATAGTCATTCAGTCATTCTCCTTATCCTTGCATAATTTCTTGCAACAAATGACTTCGGTGGCTCCGCGGTATCCTTGAGGTACTGGTGACTTTGATGATATTCGTTTGGGTCGAGCTGTAAGTTGCAACGGCCACTGCATTTGCTCCGCCATCTTCGAAGGTCTGCTCCGCCAGAGCGGTACCTAGACGCTTGGGCCAGTGCTGGATGCGTTACAAGCCTGGCTGAAGTGGAAAAACCTGAGCTGTAGCCTGCTTATATCTGCTTATTGCATCTTCTTGCGAGATTTGATCACCTACTAAGCAGGATCAAAGAACGACGATTGGTTCAAGCAGTGCTTGCTGCTTACTTGGGATGGTTTCCCCTGCCAGGAATCATTTTTTGCGGATTGAGTTGGAGGGAAAAACTTTGCCCGGGCATTTCCCCCTGGCATGCCCTAAAATCTGTAGATTCTCAAATGGATCAGGTTTCACGGGTCTGACATGAGGGATTGGTTCCAGACTGACCAGGCCTGTATTGAAACGATAGCGGCAATCAAAACTGGGTGCCAACACCGACGCCATCTTGTTCTTAAAGCAATCTGAGAGATACCATTGGATGCCACGGGGTATTCAGAAAGGTTGGCAATATCAAAAGCAATTGACCAGTGTACCTCTGATAATTTCGACCTGACATAAACGCCATTATTATTTACATTTTCCCAACTACCGGTACGTGTAACTCAGCAACTTGCTTTCAAGTACCTTCAACGCAACGACTTTATCTTCGTTGTAAACCATCTAGGCTTTGTAGCCGCCAACAGTCGAGGATTTTCTTCTTGTCAACTTCTACAAAATGAACTGGCTGCATTGGCTTGTGGAAAATGCAACAGGAATTGAGGAAGTGTTCCCAAAAATAGCGATAAACAACCTATATATAGTAGCAATAGCCTACCGTAATTGCCTTTGAAATGGCAAGTTGTTTGGTTTTTCTTGTGTGTTATCACATGATATCACATGGACATTTCAATAATGACCAACAAATGATTCCCAACCTATGATATTGAGGAACCTAAAGGTGTGTGTGTGTGTGCTTTCTCCCGTCAATCATAAGGCTCTACGGAGGTTCCTGAAATGTTCCTTCCCATCATTGGCCATGAGGTCAAACCTTATGGGTGATCTTGACCCCTTAGCCGTAGCCACTACCCTGGTCATCAGTTCAATGAACTGCGTTCTTTGCTCGTAAGTCTTAAGTTGGGGCATAGTATGTATAGGGAAGTCCAAGTTTAGGCATTGTGCGAGCAGGATGCATGTGCCTACATATGTTATGATATATTGTTGTTCATCAGCACATCCTACTTACAGTATAGAAATATACACATAGACATCTGGTTGGTGGTATCCAAAAAAAAATTGTCAATTATATAACCCCCAGGTATGGTTGAGAACAGAACATCGTTAAACCACCAACCAGTCACCAGTCATGTATCCCCAACAGGTTTGACACAACTCTTCTGCACTGCGCACTGAGTAAGATAACCCTGGAAGCACAATATCTACCATTTGTAGCTGGCTTACCTATCAAAACTTGTGATCCTCGAGCTTCCAGGTCAGTTCACCACCGAGTGGTACCCCCCCAATCAGCCAACTTAGGTTGGTTCACTACCGTACTACCAGTCATAGAAGACACACGGCAGTGGGTCAAAACCTTGTCCCCCTGGTTCCCCTATCATTAACCATTGTTTTCCCGCTGATTGTTGGTTATTATCCTCCATTGTTGGTTGGTTAATAGTAATAGCCATACAACTCGCTGGCGAAGCACCGGATCTACCCATGGGACGTACCCGTCTGTAGGGCCAAGGTGCCACCCTTCTGACCGATCAAGGCGTAGGACCCTCGGTACGTGAGGCTGTCGATCAACACGCCCCCGCAGCTCTTGATGGCGTCCTCGCGCGTTGCGAGGTGATGTGTTGAAAGACATGAAGCTGGGAACATGTCGGTGCTTTCGACCTAGCCAGGACTTGGGGACCCCACAACTTATGGTGGGGTTACTGCTATCAATGGTCAATGGAACCCCCAACTTATGGCGGGTTTACTACAGTCGATGGTTAATGAACTGGATGATTTATAGAGGGGGTCCCCTATTTTGAACCCCCCCATGTAAGGAAACGTCTAACAGTTCAGCAAACCAGGAGACATGGATGAGGTGACCAACTAAGGGTGATAGTGATAGTATTGAAACATAGCGAAATGTCGGGCTCCCAAAGTTGGGCTCAGCACGGCATCGCGCTTCATGGTCATTGTTGGGTAAACGATCTCCTGGAAATGAAACATCACGATGTTCAGAGTCAAACAAGCGACAAATCCTGGATGTCTCACGAGGCTAGGGACTACTGGAGGGTTCATAGGCAAAATCTTCCAGTTTCGGGTATAGTGTGCATGGACAACCTCATCATCAGTAAAGTTTTCGCATTTTCAGGAGATACTGTAGAGGCTCAAGACATGCTCTGACTTCGTACGTCGATCCCGGCAATGGCCCAAAACACCAGCCATCACAGGGCGGTGAGGGTTCTCAAAGCAGTGGCTGTTCATGTCCCATAACCGAAGTAGTGTGGCTGTTGGGATGGGAACATCCACTGCTTAATGTCGATCCATCCACAGCATCCCACCACAGCGACATGCCCAACCACCGGATGTTTGCGCACCTTGGCTGCCACCGTCATGTTGCTCTGCGCATCATCCCGTGCAGCGAAGAGCACCAGAGATCCGCTGCTCAGACCGTCCACGAAAGTCACCAAAGCTTCAGATCCCGCTGCGTGAGTGTCAAAGACCTGCAAGTGCCAGGTCAGTCAAGTTGATGGGCCTCCCCTTATGCTATCAATGCCTATCTGTTATAGCTTTGCATCACATGTCAACTCATGGGCACACACTACTCATCAATCTAATGTAGTACCTTGATGTATATTGAACAATGTCAATGTGTATATATCTGTATCGGTATGTAAACATATCAACTGCAGACTATGCTTAACTTATACACATGGTAGGACTGATCCATCTAGACCCAACTAGCCCAGGAAATCCGCCCATCGCCGTCCTGAAAAGATTGTAAGGAGCCGTCCAGATTCACGACGGCCACGTTCATGCCACGGCCTGTTGTCACGTCCAAGGCTTGGTTCGCCACCGAAAATTCCACGGTGTTGCCATTGCTTCGGGACACGCTGGTCACCCTGATGTCCAGGCCCCATGCAATGGCAGCCCACAACTGCAGTAGTGCGAAGCGCAGGTGCCTACAGTGTGGCTCGTTCATTGTGCCATTATTGGATTCAGAAGATCAAGCGAGGAGGATCTAGTGCCACTATGTGATCTATGTGTATTTGATGGTTTGCAATCTGTGCATACACAAGATGTCTATATGCATGCGTGTACAAAATATGTCCTCACATTAGAGAGGGAGTGAAAAAGCGAATATATCTAGTAGTAGGAAATTTAGTAATTACTTGCAAAATAGCACTAACATGAATAATCTATACTACACAGTACAATACCGTCCTATAATAGTACAAATACATGATGAATCGTGATAAATCATGATGAATCATGATGAAAAGCAGATTTGAGAAACCTAGACATTGTGCATGCCTCCTGCACCCGAGGAGATGTTGACGTTCTGCAACACACTACGGGAAGCCACTCGTCATGGCAAATGCAACGAGCAAAACGGACATCATGAAACGGGTGTTTCTCAAGCCATAGGGGACCCCTAAAATGGATGGTTCAGTACATACTTTCTCTTGAAACACCCGAGGTGGTTTGAGTGAACAATTGCAATTTCAGCGAGCTATCCACACAGAATAAAAATGCTTCCTTCAGAGTTGCTTCTCCATCTGCTGGTTTGATTCTGTTCAAGACACTTTTCAAGGATTCAAGACAACGATGAAGACCCATCAAGACCCGTCAACAAGCAGTTGAGATGTTTACAGGTATTGAATGATTTGGGGGGGTCCCCTCGGACTTGAGAAACCACATGAAACCACCATATGCCCCCCCCCACCAGCACTCTGACTCCCACATCATATCAGTTTGTTTCGCTTGTAAGTCATCACTAGTCTCAGTTGATCCACACTGAAGCTGCGTCGAGGCGCCACATGGCTGTATCCTGCGGAACCCCCGCTGTCGCACTGAAGCTGCAAGAGGATGGCTGCGAGCACGCTGACAACTGCCAGTCTTGCAAGGGAGTTAAATCCCCTGGCTTCCCCTGATTTCCCTGGGATCCTGAGGAAAGCGATACACTCAAGCACTCAGAAAATGCCGACTTTGTAGTGTAGTGACATTACCAGCTCTTAGAGGTACAACGTTTTCTCATTGGATACCCATGCAATCCCGTGCGCACCCTGTGCCGTGTCTCGCTGTTCTAGATGCTCTTCCATTCTGCTACACTAGCGCCAAACCAATGCACCGGTACTGCTCTACCTGATACCAGATGAAGAGGTAGAAGCCAGCAAAGACAACCTCGGCAAACCAGCTTGGCCCACTTCTTCCCAAAGGCATGCAATCAATGGCCCAAGAAAGAGTCTTTGACTTCCTGAGTTTTCGTCAAAAAAGGATAAACAAACACAATCCAAAATCAATTGCTGATCGTTCAAGGATTTCTCTTCAATCAATGACCCCACTCGTTTAACAAAAAAAGGTGGGTGTTTCTCAAAATAGGGACACCCCCAAATCATCCAATATGAGTCATTTATAGCACTCAACCAACTTGGGGGATTCCCACAACTGGCTACAGAACCCCCTAGGTGAGTCAGCCATGTCACTCCAGCAGCGCCCATCACAGCCCACTTCATCATTTCAAAGTACAGGGCGAAGCCTCCAGCTGCAGCGTCAGCGACCCAAATGAACAAACAGCTCCACGGGAACCCGAGTTGAAATGTGGGCCACCCTTGAGCTCAATCTGCTGTATGTCCAACTTACTCAACCGGGATCACTTGCTATCAACCGGTACCAATTGGTGTCAACCGGCCCTTTTGACATGCATAGGGCGAGAAAACCCTACAGGCTAAACTGTTCCAGCTGTATCCAGGAGTGTACACAAAGGATAATTGACGTAGAAGGAAAACTATAAAAGCAATGTCAAAAACTTGCAGTACTGCCCCAAATTAGATATCATGCTTGAGTTCGTAGAATGTTGTAGAGAAAACGTGAAAAACTCACAATTGATACTGATGCTCATGGCAACGATGATGATGATGATGATGATGATGATGATGATGACGATGAGGATGATGACGACGATGACGATGACGATGATGATGATGATGATGACGATGAGGATGATGACGACGATGACGATGACGATGATGATGATGATGATGACGATGAGGATGATGACGACGATGACGATGACGATGATGATGATGATGATGACGATGAGGATGATGACGACGATGACGATGACGATGATGATGATGATGATGACGATGAGGATGATGACGACGATGACGATGACGATGATGATGATGATGATGACGATGAGGATGATGACGACGATGACGATGACGATGATGATGATGATGATGACGATGAGGATGATGACGACGATGACGATGACGATGATGATGATGATGATGATGCTGGTGGTGGTGGTGGTGGTGGTGCTTAGTCCTGATGAGTAGAAATCCTTCAAACTGGCACCTCCGAACCCACCAGCACGCCTAAGGCACAAGCCATGTGCAGGATGAAGAGCAGCACCTGTCAGACTCTGAGTACATCCTGGGGCTATCGCCCATGGCTAGCTGCCTGCTCTGATAGATTCTTAGAGCATATGGGGGTTCTCAAGCCATAGGGAACCCACAACATGGTTGATTTGTTATCATAAATGGTTAACGAAGGATGATTTAGGGGTACCCACATGTTAAGAAACACCCAGATGGGTTTGTGGTCCATTGCATGGATTTCATTTGAGACATTTTGAGACGTCAAGAATCGAATCTGGCCATGCAGCCCATCCTGGAATGAAATGTCACCTAAGCCTGAAAATGTCCAGCTGTCCCATCTCAACTCGGCTTAACAGGCATTCCCATGCCATGGACAATGATGATACTTTCCCAGCCATGTACAGCAATGGGTTGTCCATCAATGTAAGTGCTCAGTTTGATTAGGCGGGAAACCGCAATGACAGAACGTGACCTGGCTTGGGATCGGCTTTGCTGTCCCAACAGTCGGCTTAGCCGACATACAACATGCTTCAGATGGTTGAAAACTCCGTAGACATGTTGAATTTGTATCTCTATGATGTGATCAAGAACAAGTTACATAAGGCTCTGTAACAAGAACCCTATGGTGCATGACTTCTCCAAGACTTCATTGGGCTCCCCTTCCGCCGGCCATGAAGAGCTGGTGGTGCGAATAGAAGGAGGAACGAATACTCCACGAAGCTGCCATGGAGAGCAGAGGAAGAGTACCTCATAGCAAGACGAAGAGACCACTAAATGGGGCACTTAAAATGCCACTAGGGGACCACTAAGTGCCACTAGGATGATTTTAGGGGTACCCCTTTTTTTTCAGGGTACCCCATTTAAGGTGGTTTCTCAAGTCATAGGGGTACCTCTAAAATCATCCTTTGTGAATGTAATAAAATGTATAAAACCAACCATTTCATGGGGCTCCCTATTGTGAGAAACCACCAAATGGGTGTTTCTCAAATTGGACCCCTGAAATCACCCATTCATCGTCTAGGACAGACTCGGACTGCGGATGATTTGGGGGTCTTCTGAGAAACACCTAAGAGATCCTAAGAGTAGATCAACAATTACAAACCATTATTGACAACCACTGTTCACCAATGTTCACCCTATCGCGGCTAACAAGGACTCAAGGACACCATTTCCCAAGCAACTGCACATGACACACAGCCAGGTCACAAGCTGCCGCAAGAGCTGCTGTGTGCAAACCTGACAGCTGCTGTATGGAACCCAACACTTGGATGTGCAGAAACTGGATGTGCTCACCATAATATATGACCTTATATGGGTGTTTCTCCAAATAGGGGTACCCCCAAATCATCCATTATTAACCATTTATAGTAATAAACCAACCATTTTGGGGGTCTCATATTTTGAGAAACCACCATATGCTGGGTGAACTACATCCTACCAAGTATTGAAAGTAACCATTATCAGCCAATTGGGGGTGGACGACCGCAAGTGCCAACCATTTTCAGCCATCATGAACTACTATTCGGTAAAATCAACTACCATTAATCATTAGCTGGTAAAATGTATTGACTGACAGCTCGCCATTTGCGTCTTTGTTTTTATGGCTGTGCCCGAAAACACTGCTGGTTGTAGAACATCTGTAGCCACCAAATAGCGATTGAGAAGGGTTGCCAATCTTTGATGTGCTGGATATATGCTTGACAATAGTTGATTAATGGTTTATGAATGGTGAATACTGTTTGCAAATGGTTGAAACTTGTCACTAGTTGTTGGTGATAATTCCAAATAACTGCCTCAAACAGTCTCATGATGATGCTCGATTGTCGTTTATAAGGATCAAACAAAGGGGATTACAGCACGGGATAAGAACCAACAATCATCAACGACCCCTCTTTAGTGGATGACCCATCTGGAACCAAGTATATCAATCATTATCTGGTTGGTGGTTCCTATGAAAAATGTTGGTTCAAACCACCAGCCAGTTATCAATCTATACCAAGATCATTGGTGAACCAATCCTGTTGGTAAGACATGATTGGCCAACCAACCATGAGATTAATCAAATAAATGAACCATCCTGAACCGTTATTTCAAGCATGGGATAGATCGCAGCCTAATAACCCTCTTGTCAATCATCAGTTACCATCATTCAGTCAGTAACCAACATATTAACATATTCACTATACAATTAATCATTATACCGCTGTGGCTACCCTGGCATCCTTGCGAACATCAGCAAAGCAGTTGAGCTGTTGGGATCACTACTACCCTGGTTTTGGTGGCTGAATTTTGACCCATAGCCATAGTTGGTACATCCCCCATATTGTTGTTGGTGTTTATTCCCTATCATCAGAAATGAATCAGCTTGTTACTGTAAGCATCAGTCATGGCTTACAGTAGTAAAATCGTTAATTAGCCATTAATCAACTCTTATCAACCTATCAATTGTTTATCAACCTATGAAGTGCTGACCATTAACCACTCATTAACCACTACCCTCTGGTAAACTAAAATAGCAATGGAAAATCCACCATCAATGGATGATTTCCCACATTTTTCCCAACAAAATGCTGGATTTTCCAGCCAGCCATAGGGTATCAACCATGGGAAATCATCCAAATTTTGTTGGAAAAATGCTGGGTAACAATAAGGGGAACATATCCAGTAAGTTTACCAACGGGTCTCCACCATGGGTTGGCCATCTCCAGTGCTGATCTGCCCAGCTCGCTCCGCCTGCTGGCCGATCATGCGCAGGCAACAGCAGGCCAAGGCCTAGCCTGTTTCGCGCGCGAGCAACGAGCAGATCAAGCGAGGTGGAAGCAGATGGTGGTTTCTTGATAAACTATAAGTGGGTAATAATCAAGATGGTGGGTTTATTATCAAGCGTAACTAGATGGTGGTTAAGTAGATGGTGGTTTCTTGATAAGCCTACAATGGTTTTTCATGGTTTGAGCCTATTATATGGTTCAGACTAGGGGATAATAACCAACAATAAGACCAACAGAGTGGTTTCTCAAGCCAAAGGGGACCTCAAAATTGGAGGGTTTATTGCTATGAGTGGGACATGGAGGGTTTATTGCTATGAGTGGGACAATAAAGCTGTTTGATTGCTATTGCTATGTCAAAAAAATAAGTGGGTAATAAACTGGATGATGGATGCTGATGGGGGGGGTACCCCCATTTTGGAAAACCACCATGTGGTTGTTGCTCAAGCCATCCGGAAAACCCAAAGTTATGCTTGGGTTACTACGGCTAGCCCAACAAGAAGGGGGACTCCTAGCTAGGTTTACAAAAGATTACAATGATCCAGCTCTTCCTGATCAACAATGATCAATTAAATTCATGGTTGATAACAGGGCTTACTGAACCAACAACTACCAACGACTAGAGAGTTCATGCAATGAGCAACTGATATGGTAGATCCAGCAGTTCATAGACCACCCAGTAACCTGGTTAGTGGTCAATTGTGTTTAATCAGGAATCAACTTTATATAGGGGAATAGATTACATATATACAGGGGAATATACCAACTATAGGGGAATCAACTTTGTATGGGGGAATATACCAACTGATCATGTGCCTAACCATATGGATGAAAAATCAACAATTGGCAAAAGAGATTAAAAGCCATGTTTGACCGACATGCCCAAGTGATATCAGAAATAGCAAAAGCAGTTTGATTGATAGTATGCTCAAAATTAGTGCATGATTACAGGCTGACAATAGTTAACGATGGTATCAAAAATGATGAAATATCAGAATTCAAATATCTTTCTAGATGCTGGTGGGTACTCCAACACCACTAGTCTGGGTATGGATCATGTACTACCTCATACCTGCAGTAAACGTTAACCATCAAGAGTCAAGCTATGATTTTCGGAGGAATCAGTATTGATATTGATATATGTTAAGTATCCAATGACTCACACCAATATTCTTGCCCTCTGGTAATCAAACAATATCAAACATAGTTGGCTGGAAAATGGCCACCAAAAGAAAAAAATATGTACTGCAATCAATTCCGACTCTTATCAGCAACGGCAATCAACCATCTTCAATAAACAACAATGGTCTAGTGAAATCAAATAAGAATCTACAACCAAGTCATATCGATACGCTAGAAACCAGGGAACCAAGTCATATCGATACGCTAGATCCAACCACCACCGTTGTGGATGCCATCTGCGGGTACCAACCTGTGGATCTACCACCACCCTTGTGGATCTGCCGTGCCGGTGCCACCCCGTGCTTCTTCCCACCTGTCGAAGCGCACCGCCATCGCTGCGGGCACACCGCAGGCTGCGATGGGGGCCACCAACCTGTGGCGCAGCCCAGGACTGAAGCGATCGGGGTCTAAGTGGGGTCACTGGCAACTTGTCCCATGGTGACACCCATGAATCCCATAAATGGTATAAACTATGTAGTTATAGTATATCATCACCCATGAATCATGAAAAACCATCAGAATCACCCATGAATCATGAAAGAGAACGGCTGAACTGATCTCAACATATCGCAACTAAGTAGTTATGGTATATCATCACTCAGTAATCAACCGGGAGGTCATCGGATCAAGAGTCACAGTCGATCACCAAATCAACGACCTCATGAAACTTACAACTGTAAACCAGAGGCCACAGCCATCAGCCTCTCACCTGACACCAAACAGATGCCACTTATAGATTGACCGCCTAGCTGTATCCACCACACGCAATCATCTGGTTGGCTATAGAATCAGTAATGAGCCCCCAAATTGGCAAATAGCAACTGATAGCAACCAACAATCAGTGACGAGGAAATATCCACCTCAAAAGTCATCCAGTTTCTATCCAGTGATGTTCCGCAAGGCTAGCCTTTGCAGATGTTATTGTGGCGTTTTGTAAATCATTAACTTCATGTATGGTATATGTACCTTCATTTGCGTCACTTTATAGGTAAATGTTGGTACATCTACCATACATAAACCTATCAGGTTGCTGGCACCGCCGGTTCTCCCACCCTGGGCCTGAATAAAAAGGTACCGGTGCGTGAGTACGCTGCGAGGCAGCCCAAATCTCGCCTAGCACCCAGGTACACCAGCGGTTTCGAGGAAGATAGTCATGCAGCATCGTTGAGTGTTGCTTTATGAGCGCTATAATATACATACGTATATCTAAATAAATATATATGTATAAATAGATGTGTATATAAATATATGTTTATTTATTTATTTATATAGTTAGATACATATATATATATGTATATTTAGTACATTTATGCATATTTAAATATATAGTACAGATATAGATACAGTTGCATACATCACTATCTATCACTATCCATTATAAATTAAAAAGCATTGAGTATGATTAATACAATCACTGTATCCATATGTATAAAGCATTGAGAAATGTTATGTATGGTTAATCCGTTAATCATCACTAACCACTGGAAACCATCAGAAAAATAGTACTGTTGGGAAACCACCACCGGTGCGGAGAGCTGTTCCCGAAACTGCGGAACGAGACCCTCTGCCCCGAAACGATGCTGTGTGGCCAAGGTTTGCTCCTGCTTTCGTGGCTGTAGCTGCCTGTCACTTCGTTGTTGATACATGTTGATACCCCTTAATCCCCTTAGCTTTGTTTCACCATCCTTCAAGGCAACAAGCATCCAGAACCAAGCTCTGGGGCTCTGAAGTGGAGTTATCGTCAAGGCCAAGGATCCAAGCACTTGGTTCCTGCTGGTTGATGACAAAGAATGACCAACCATTAACAGATAAACAACGGGTACATTCAGCTGGTTACAACCAAAGGTTGACAAACAATTAGCTGATCAACTGGGTGGTACAACCAGCTGGTACATTCCATGAATAGTTTTGCTTCGCTGCACAGCGTGATTCATAGCAGAATTCCACAGAAGTGACTCGAAGCTGCTGAGGAACCAGTAGCCATAATGGTTCATAACTCTTACGGCTAGAAACCATGAACCATCTATGTTCATCGTGTCATCATGGATCTTCATGGCTTCATAATTTCTTACAGCCAGTAACAGCTAGTACTGGCTGGTGTTTGTCACCCGTGCCAGGTACGGTTGACAATTAAAAATCATTGAAACTACCAACCATGGTAATTCCACGCTAATTAATTCCAAACCATCAGCCAACCAACTGAGTTACATGACTCATTGAAGCTGGTGATTCGCCATCTTCGCCACTGAGTCACTTGAACGGGCTGTGCAGCGACCGAAGAGGAAACGCTGCGGCGATACCGTAGAGGAGCCAAAAGAAGGCCTCCCGAATAACAAACGCAGAAGACCGTCACGTCCGAATGGATGCCGATTTTCATGTTGGCGAGGTTTCGTTGGTGACTGAGATTTTACTGGATGAGTATAACGTTGGTGATTATGTTGCTGCTTTAAATTAACAACAGTAATGTTTGTGTTGTTGGGCTATTAATGTTGGCTTATTGATTTACTAACCGACAATAATGATAATCATGATTTACATGACCGCTAGTAGAATATCATTGGCGAAGATTATATGATTGATTATATTCAAGAAAAACGGAAAAATGTGATAGTTTATGAAAGTGGTTTGTGTTAATAATAGCATCACGACCAACAAAAATCACGTTGGTTCTTACGATCCAAGAAATAATGCTGTATCTGCTGCTTGCAGCACTTACACTGGCCAAATCTGCTTTCCAACAATACTCATAAACAAAGAAACTGGATATTTGCATTGTGATATGCAAATGCTGGCGATTGTGATATGCTTGTCACACGCATATCACATGCCAACAATACTCATAAACAATACTCATTTCCAACAAAGTGAACTGTTGGCGGCAAGAAAAAACCATGAGCAACGTAGTAAATTTATCAGCTATTGTTATTAGCTATTGGTTTTTACGATGTTGATAGCTAATTTGACTGTTATTAAGTAATATTGGTTTATTAGCAATAGCTAATTGATTAGCTAATAAACATGATAAATCCAAGGCATTTGACCACTACCATTAGTCAAATACCATCAGGATCGATCAGGTACCTTTCTCTGTCCCAGCCACATCTCAGGATCCCAGCACCACCTAGGATTGTTCATAACGAATAGGGTCAAGCTGTTGCATCCATTCGCCACCAAGGTTTTTAAGTTGGTGAATGATGGGTTGATGGTGGATGAACCACGACTTGGGCATCCGAGAATGGTTCAAAATGATGACACTGAATGCAACCGCTTGGGCTTGTTCCCATGGTGAACTATCCCAGGCAACTAACCCCACCTGCACAAACCCTTGGCTTGGCTCATTTTGTTGGCAGATGTTGGCACAATACTTTTTGACTAATTATCCTGGGTTGTGATCCAAGTGGTGTTGGCAACTCATGTAACTCATTTTGTGCTGGTTGCTTGTGCGGGACTGAAGTGAACTTCAAGCATGTAGCTATGGGTCAGGGAGAAGCTCCCAGAAACATGCGGTGCTGATAGATGTAGCAGGTTGTTTGTTGCTGCCCGAATCATGGTCAACCGCGCGTGTCTTGCAGGTACGCCATTGGTTGACATGGCATCCAGTATGTGATCCATACAAATACAACAAATTCTAACAATCTTCAAATTCGACGTATCATGAATTCCACCAATCTTCAAATTTGACATAGAAATGCCAACAATCTTCAAATTCAATCTAATTCAACCTAATTCAACATATCATGCTGTATCATGGATAAAAAAACAGCAGCCACGGAAACGGTGTGTAACGCCAGCGTTGCCGTCGCACCAGCGAAGAGGCCAGGATCAAACGCGCCGAGAACTGGTCCAAATACCTGAGCGTCGCGGCAGCTCGGCGGGTGATCCCATGGGTCCCATGGGTCCCCAAGGCTTGGTGATCGGTGGTTATTCCATGGGATAATGATGATTATGGTTCATGATAATTCCACCGATCCCACCAAGTGGGTTGGTGATCTCATGACCATTCCATGGTTCATCAATGATGATTAGGCTTCATGATGATAATGCTTCATGAGTTTTTCAAGGGTTCATGATGCTTGGTGATCGCTTGATAATGGTTATACCATGTTCATAGCTGGATCTCCTCCCATATATAGGGAACAATGATCCAGAGAGCCAGCTATGAACAAACCCACCATATGCCAAACCAGCGTTCGGTAATGTTGTGATAACAATAGTCAAGCGCTTGCAATAGCTGCAATTATTTTCCAGATCCGGATTTTTCAGCCCTTACTAAATCTAAATTAGCCCTTATTAATTTTAAGTCACAGAATACCAACTTGCTCCAGAGCAGCTGCAATAATAGTGCAACATTCACAATAGCAGCAAATATTTTCCAGAAAAATCCAAAATTATCAGATTTTCCCCTTACTTAATTATAGAAGGGCTAATTTAAATTTAGTATTGATCCAGAAAACCAGCTCACAACCAGTATTAAGGTTGCTAATTGTGATTAAATTCTCTTCAATAAGCAAAAAATACCTTTGCAAATTCAAAAAAATACCTTGTCCAAAACAGCTGTTGTCTTTTTAAAAATCCTTTTAAAACATTGCAAAAAAACAGGCTCGCAAAGGGTACCCCCTTGCAAGCTCCTGCAATTGCAATTGTAAATAGAAATTAGCAACTACAATAAGAAACAACCTCCCTGGCTCATTTCTGTGTTTTTCTTCCTTATTGTTTTTGAATTGTCGTTGAAAAGAAAGCAAAGAAAAGAAAAGAAAAGACACGAAAGAAGCCTTCGGGGAGAGTCGTGGGGAGAGTCGTGGGGAGAGTCCAGATTTTAGATATACAATTGCAAGGCAGACCCCCCCAAAAAAAAAATTAGGAGGGGACGGGGGGGTTTACTATTGTTATTAGGTAAACACTAATGGCTATGACAGGAATATGAGCAACAATAGGATGAACATTGCTAAACAACCATATTCCGCACCACAACTAACAACGAACAAATACCGAGAGCAAGCACTTGGCCGATGGATGGGAGGCAAACCCATAGTGGTCACTACAAGCCAGCCAGCAGCATCCAATAGCTGGCCCAACCCAGTACCTCTGATGAAGCTTCAGATAAATCCGATCGGCTTCGTTGGGATGTTCACCGATGATCACTGTTGATATCTGGCATTCATCTGTTGCTGCGATGAAGGAGAGAGTGATAGGAGTCGACGTTGATGATGTTGATGGTTGATGGTCAAAAGTTGGAGCAATCTCCATTCATCAACGACCACCCCCTAGTATTGAAAGACAAATCATATGGCCAGTAGTTCACAATCCTGCAAACGCACGAAGTGACAAAACACCCCTAGCAATCTCAACAGTTTTCCATCATAGGCCTCGGATTCGTGGAAAAATATACGAGATCTACAAGGTTGTTCGAATGATCCCTCAAATCTTGAACAGCTGTCGGAGCCATTAAATCAATAAACTGGCTACGAAATCAATCAACCAACCTAACCCTTGAATGTACCCTTGAATGTACCCTCAACCTCCAGAAGCTCAAGCAACATTTGGTCTTCCGATGAGTTTTTGTTGGTGAAGCTTTGCACCATAGTGTAGGTGGTCCCCAGCCCCCAGTGGTGTACTCCAAGACGACTGGTTCCCAAAACCGGCGGCACCCCTGATCCCTTTGGATCGACCAGCCGTTGAGGCATGGGATACCAATCCAGTACTTGCATGTGCAGCTGCGGTTTAATAAACATGGTTATAAACTACCCTATAAGTTGGCTGAACTCGCCCCTAGAAACCATGGTTAGTCATCACTTGCGAGCCGTGGGGGTGCACATCCAAGTAATAGACCCTATTACATACTCCTATGATTTCCTATGGCCAATGATGATCATTCCGACCTGCAACCTCGCCAGGCAGCTCCTCCCACGTAGGTCCGGTCAAGTCCACCTTCTTACGCTTGCCCGGAGTGGGCGCTTTCGCCTCTTAAGCGTTGTGAACGGGCAATCCGATGGATCGGATGTCCATCTCATCAACTAAGGGCTATGATAGCAGGGGTTGAGAACCAACGATAACCAACGATAACCAACGAATGTAGATAATGATGGTAGATCCAGCGGTTAATAAACCAACAAGAGTGGTTATGTCAGTAAGCAACAGTAACGATCACAACAAATCAAACTAATATAGTGGAATACACCACCCCCTGAAAAGAATCATATGTACAAAGTTGATGATGGATATGACAGACCATTGTGGGGCTAGGGAACGAGAAATAACCAACATTTATATGGGCTAATCATGAGAAATTGTGGTTAGTTGCGAGGCCCAAATTCCCGTGTAGCATAGATTTGACAAACAGACCTGCGTTGCGTGGGGTGACTGAAAAATTGGGATAGCAGGATGTGGTCTCATGCTATCCGTGGGCGTGATACTGCCGCCTTGTTCTTTGAATCATTAGGGATACCGGGATACCTACCTCAAATGACCGAATGAATCCAAATGAATCGCTTCACTCTTAGACTCCTGGACATAATGAATCATGATTTGACAGGCAGGTTTTGGGGCACCCTGCATATCATGCGACACAAGTTATTGCCCTGCGATTCAGCCGCCAGCTTGGCGCCTTGTAAACAGCCCATGCAGCGAGCGCCGCTGCTCTCAAACCCAGGAGCAACAAGCCAGTTGCGATGAAAAATAGGGTTCGAATGACGCTTCCGGGTCGCAAGACACCTAGGAGCGATGACCACTTCGGGGGAATTCCGGTGGAGGATTTCTATTGCCCACTTGCTGATGACGGCTGGTCGCTGTGCGTCATTCAGCAAAATCAGAAACTGGAGGATTGACCATTGCATCCTGATGCGTTTTACCACAAACACCGAGGGAATACCCAAGGATTTTATAGGATTTTCAGATGCTCAAAACTATCAACCCCTTTTTTCAAGGGTGGTGGAGGCTTGGACCATTCTTAGCTTAGTTGGTTATACAAATTCCTCGATGGCTGCATCCATCAGCTTGATTGGCCCGATTTGCTTGACCAGTTCTATATACGTCAAATGTTTATAAACACCATTGGTTGGGTACGAGTTAATTTCACCCATTGGTCCATTGTTAGATTGCTTGGTTACCTTTTAAACTAGTCTGACAGCAAAAAAACACTATGTTATAGGGGTAAACCTTTTTCCTCGCAGCAGGGCATTTTTACCCACTGGTTGGTTGCACCCATCTCCACCGATAACCCCAGGCCGGTTACAAACGCGAACGTGTGTCCAAGTCGCTGTCACTACAGCGAATGCGAACGTTTGGAAAGCGTTGTTGCAATCTGAGAAATGGCCATGACCAGCAAGGAAAGTCGTGGTTAATGGCGGCTGATGATGGGGATTCAACGAGATTAATGATTAATTGGTGGTTGATTGAGGGATATTGAGAGTTGAGGGTTTATGTTGTTTAATGTTCATTCATATTGGTTGGAAGTGATTGATGATGGTGAAGGGTCAACATGGTTAATGACGATTAATGATGATAAATGATGGTGAACTATGGCTATGACCAACATGGGTCATGGGGGTTAATGATGACTAATTAATGGCGTTTCATGATCTTTAATCTGGGACGATGAATGTTAATGAATGTGAATGAGCGTAAATTGAGGGTTCATGATGATTAGTGGTGGTCATTTGTGATTAATGTTTGCTTGTCATGCTTAATAATGGTTTGTGTGGCAAATGATTGATGCTATCCATTCGTGGGTCAGTAGTGATGACGGGTATAAACGTTGAAGACATGTTAACAATGCTTCACATTAATCGATACCAGTATTGATCAGATTAATCATGTAATGATGATGCTTGAGAGTACATGATAACAACTCATGATCGATGAGAATAACGGTAGTGGCTTATATAATTGATCATAGCTCAAAGTGGCATGGCTAATGACGATTTGTATCCATTTCTGGTTGGCAACTTCAACCATCGCAACCATCCCCTCAAACAGATTAAAACCACTGGCCAAAATGAAAAAACTTTGAACAGTTGAGTAGCTTTTGGAAGGATGAAATTCAAAGACCAACACTTGAAACATCTTCGAACATCTTTAAGAAAGAGCCTTCCACAAAATGAGCCCAAAACATTTGACAACCATAGATTTATCAGCAAAATGCCCCCCAAACATTTGACAACCATGGACTGTTGGAATCTCACACTGATAGACATACAGAAGGGACACAAAGCCACCGTATCTCACGGTGTTTCATCAACCGCACCAATTGTTTTTTCCTCAAAGTAAGGGATCTGACCCATGTATTTAATTATTTACCATTTGTATTAATAAACCCACCACTTTTGGGGTACCCCTATTTTGAGAAACGATGTTTGGTGTCCCTCTGTTTCCCCAAATGCCTCCCATTAAATTGGTACCAGTTCGCCAAGGGTACCCACCATTCAGCGACCACTTTTCCAACCACCTTACGGACCTCCCATCTTGGAGGTGGGCATCGCTGGAAAGGTCTGACTGGTTTCTGGTTGATGGTGCTTAAACTACTGGTTAATGGTTGGTGAATGGTTGGTTAATGGTTGGTGAATGGTTGGTGAATGTGAATGGTTGGTTAATGGTTGGCTAATGGTTGGTTACTGGTTGGTTCATGGTTGGTTCAGGTGATGGTCAACTGGTTGGTGGTTGAACCACCCCTATGAAAAATATGATTGTCCAACCAACTATCGGTTTTGTGCGAATAATTTCTAGGAAAATGTTTGAAAAAATGCTCAAAACCACCTAGCACTTTCAGGTCTGACGGCTTGGCGCGACAGTGACATGTGTTGATCGAAAACATCAACCAAGATAGAACCTGGATACAATCCCATCAGAGATGAAACTGAATCAATGAACCAACAAGTGGTTAACTGTGTATATTATAGATATAAGTGTATCCATGAAGGTGCATACCTCAAACTCCTTGAAAAGGATCTTTAATCTAAGAGGCCAGTAAATTGAGATGTTACCCCTTTCTAGGAAACACCGAGACGAGCAAGTGTTTACGCTGGACAACCGAAACATACCGAAACCAGTCCTTTTCGCCTAATAACATCATGGAAGTCCATAGGCCTCTCGGGATACCCAGTATGGCTGCAAAATAGCCTCTTGTATAAATACAATGTAGTATCGAAAATGAGTTTGAATATACAACATGATATATAACACTAAAAATCAGGGAGCCAAGGGGTGGTATTCCCCACCAAACATGCTTTAACAGAGGCCCTGTGCCCATGATCTCCGCTGCTGCTGCCTCAGTTCCACATCTTGAAGTGCCACCTCCGCCGGAATGCTATCACCCATGGCCCACAGCAGCCTCCGAGTGGGCACTGGTGGATCCCATTGCTGGTGAACTTCGTGAACGTTGCGATAGCGTTGTGGGGAGAATGAGCTTCACAAACAGACTAAAGCGACACCCAGCAATAAAACACTGGAAGGTTAAAACCAAATGCGCATGGTGAACTGGCCGTACAACCCCAAAGAAAGAGTAGGATAAAACTGACAATTAGATACAGAAAAAACTCCCAGTAGATGCGACCAAAAGAAGTGGCACTGTATACAGTGTGTGCAAGTCCCGGACGGTTTTAAAACTAGCGCGGTATAAGACCATGACGCAAAAAATCAGTTCCATGTTTAGATGTTGCTTTTTTAGATTTTTAGGTGGGGTGGTGAAAAACAAATGTGCGATTCGTGATGTGGATAACTTGGAGACCAACAGGATAGTGTATAGGATAAAGTAATCTCATGAGGAGTGACGCGGATATTGCTTAAAGCATGATGTAACATGCATGACGTAAGATGTATGTATCATCATACTCAAACACTAGCTGCACTAGCTGAGCAGGAATTCGCTTGCAACCCAAAGTCATGATTCTTCAAGAATAGAAAGTCAAGGCAGCACCAGCTACACTACCAAAAATGTGTTTGCACAGGAGCCCCAAAACTCTTTCTCAGCCGCACATGATTGAGAGGCGCATTCGATGTTATGCGTTTTCCTTTTCCTTTTCAAGCTTTCGACCTCTGAGTTCTCCTCATCTTACTCCTCTATTTTTCCTATTCTCACTCAGGTTATATGTAACGCGGCTATACAGCGTACCTTTGCACAACGAAGCGTTGATACAGCAATCATTCCTTTGCAACTCAAAGTTTTCGAAAGTATTTACGTGGCAAACCAACACCAGCTGATACCGGAAGCCGAGAGCGCCAGCGGGATTGCCGGGGACTAAGGAGCAGCCAGGCACTCCATCACTGGATAAACAAATAGATTTTTATAGATTTCCAAAGATTGCAAGATTTTATAAGATGTTTTAAAGATTTCTGCAGATTGGTTGGTTGGTTGTATAGTTCTGCTACTGGTAGATACTTGCTACAACTATTTTGCACAGATTTCCAAAGATTGCAAGATTTTTATAGATTTCTACAGATTGGTTGGACCTAGAAATCTAATGAAATCGAATGAAATTTGTTCACTCAGATTGCAAATCGACCTTTCTGCGCTCTGAGTGAACCTCCACCTGGATTGGTGCAGCACAGCCCGCTCCCTCGGTGGCCTGTGACACACTTGCTCAGGTGCCAAGGTCAACAAAATCCGACGCTTGGGACCTGCCAGTTCATCCTGCCGAGGAGCTAAGCAGTGGCTGGGAAATCATGTGTTTTTTTGCAGCAGCAAAACCAGCGGTAATCACTAGTAACTACTAGTAGCTACTGATCACTAGCAATCACGAATAGTATGGAATCATGTTTTTTTCATGATTATATAGTAGTCAATGACGAGTAGCAGGCAACGCATAGTAACAGTTGGGGGCGATTAATCATAATCATGATGCTTCAAATCAACGAGGTAACTCAGATTACGTTGTGAATGCCATTGAGACACCATCGAAGTCATATCCGAAATGGGTCCAATGAATGTGGTACCTGATCCAAGGGAATACTTTATTCGGTGGATTCAAGTTCCATGGCCCATGTTGTGTGTGACAAAGCCATGGGCTATCACGGCTATCACGAACCCAAAGGGCCCAATGGTCATCAGGTGGAACATCCTGAGTAACCGATGAAGTCAAGCTGATTCTAGGCCATCTTCCAGCTTCGAGTCGAATCAGCAAGTTCCCAAAATAGCTCACCAAGATTAACCTCACCAATTGGTGGTCACCTGCCTAGTTCTCAAATCTGGGCGCCCAAGTGCAAATGGTGACTGGCCAACGTGTGATTCTCTCCAGTATTGTTGTCGTGGGATTGTGGATCCAGCCTGTTTCGAGTGATTTCCCGGCATGTGGGATGGCTCTTGCAAGGTACAACTACTTGTGGGATAGTCACAAGTGCTCGAGGTTACCAATTACATTTTGCCTTTTGGATATTGGTCAAAAACGAACCAACCAACCAACCAACCAACCAACCAACCAACCAACCAAGAATCCTTTGCTTCATGACTAAGGAATTCTCACAAAGTATTCCAAAATGTCACAAGCTCCATAAGGTTGCTAAGCAACCATCAATCTCCAGTGTCTTGAACAACAAACAACATCAAGCTTCACGTACGCACTCAACACTGGTAGGTCGCATCCTCAAACCCTGGTAGGTAACGCCGCAGCGGGAACACGACGCGATGCGGCAACGCAGCGCTCCTGTACCAAGAGCTCTTTGTTCAGCTTGCTGAGCAGCGCCTCTTTGCTGAGTTGGATCTCTGGCCAGTGCTGCAGGATCAAATTCCGCTGAGTCATCAAGCCCTCCACCAGGACCTCCACAGGGGGAACCCACCAACGCAAAGGACACGGCCTTAATGACAGCCATACCTGTTACATCCCGTTCCTGCAGGTTGGGTAAGGTTACTTAGCTGGTGATATGGCCATGTACTCAGTGGTTACTTTTCGTTTTCTTCAAGGTGGTGATGTAATCCATCATCATCTGAGTCTAATTGTTGCGGACTGGTGGTTCCTCATCCGTTGGCTTTTGCACCACCGTGTGGTTGGTCACGTCAAGCCCCTGACGAAGTAGATGGATCCGTCTCCAATGGACTTATGGCTGGTTACTGTTGGTGAAACATGCCCCAGCCGGGGCCACAACCAGTTTGAAAATGTTCGAACTGGAAACCCATGGTGAAAATGGCTATGGGCACCCTTTGCCCTAAATGGCTGTTTCCCCAAATCACGGCTACACATGCTTGGCTTAGATGAAGTTATGCCTAAAGTGAGGACCCAACTTGCCATAATTTGCCAATATTCGCCATATGTTTTGTTCAGTTTGTTCCACCCAACGCACATAGTTCCGCGTGAATGCCACTGTTTCTTTGTCTGGAGTTTCGCCCCCTGGTGGTGCCGGATGGTTCACCTGCGCTGAAAGACTGTGATTGGAAATCCTATTTGAGTCGAAACCAAGGAGTAGAAGTCCTTAAAGATTTGATGGAGCTTGATTTCCACATTAGTTTTTATGTGCTCAATAGCAAGCAACTTAGTCCGAAACTTGAATGAGCTGTCTAAAAATGTCTGAGGCTATTTGTTCAATGTCACAGGTCCCACCCTCGCAGAAGCCCAGATGTATTCCACGGGACAGCTCACCAGCGTCCGATCAATATGCCAGATCTGATCTACATAAGATGAGCCATGGAAAAAAACTATCCAAAGGATCCTGAATATCAACTGGTCAACAGGAAATCGCCCAACGGAACACCACAACTGCCCATGCTTGATGGCACCATCAGGTGATATCAGTCGTGGCGAAGTGCAACAAAGGTGCTGCGTTCCAAGGGCACTCCCACCTCTTATAAGACTATATAGTGAGCTGGGCTGGCAGCCGGCAGCCGGCCTCTTTCCACGCTTGCACCAGTTCATTGGCTGAAGGAAGCAGTGGAACCAGCCTGGTTCCGCCCCTTCTTGGGAACCGCCAGCGCCGCTTCGGCGCCACCTCAACGAAGTACCTCACCGTTGGAGGTTGGAAAGCTGCCACCGGGTTTTCCACGTGAGAGGTTACCTCATGAATCGGCCATTGGTGGTTGGTTTTCCATATGTTTTTTCTAGAAAATGATGTGACTTGGTGATTCTCCACAATTTTTCTTGCAAATGATAGTGATTTATCAGCTTTCCAGAAAACAGGGCTAAGCAGCTGCTGGTTTCGATTGGGTCTAAACCTTAACACACTTGGGTAGTACAAGGAGGGGACCCCGCCTTGTGGTTAGGGGCCAAGTAGTACACAAGATCATCATAGATCACCATAAGCAGTAGCACACTAGTCATAGTTAGCTAAGTTAGTTTATGAGTAGGGCAACTACGACTTATGGTAGATAAAACTATACTTAAATGGATTATTGGTCACTTTATAACCAGGAGGTCCCACCCTGTAGGGACGCAAAAACCACTGGAAATCGTCACACCCAACAGTTGGGTGCGTGCCATGTCCGCAGTCATGGTTGGTTCGCTTGGCGAGGGCACGGACGTGAAACTCAAGAGCTCCTACCCCACGGCATGTAGTGAACAAGCTAAAATCAAGCGGTTTCCCAGATGATCCAAGTATGAATGAACCGATCAGTCACCATGGTGAGTATATGATTACAATCATTGAGCCACCCACTGCTCACCCATGAAGATACTGCACCCAGTTACACCACCAGGGCCACCCGGTAACAATTCCGTTCACGCAAAAATGTTGCTTCAAAGACGCTGTTTCATGTGCAAAGTCGTGAAAACTTGCTGTTGCACCCCAAAAAAACAAAACCTGGTTGCTAAACAGCTCAAAACTGACAGGTCGATTAGCTAGCGATCAATGCTATTCGCATGTTTCCCACCTAAACTCAGGTCATTTTGCGTTTCCCCAATCAGAAGGGTATGGATGCACTGTGCACGCGCCTGTGTGCATATGCCAAGGAATCAGCATATATGTATATCTATGTGCAATATATCCATTTTGCATGTTCATATAAATGCACATACACGATTCATGCAAAAAAGCTAAGAATTGCACACACATCTATGTTTCAAAAATTATATGTATACACATGTGCATAGATACATAACAGATTATCAGCGCATTTTAAAATATCTTCAAGTACAGCTAAAACAGTACATAGACATGAATATAAATCAATTTCAAGGACAACACATGGAAAAACATGTAAATAGAATGGTAGACGTCAAACAAATGCAGATAAACATATACGACTGCAACAATGAAACACCAAAAAATCGTAGAAAAAAACATAAATGCATAAACAGTACATTAAACAAATACATACACATACATAAAGAATGCATTGAACAAATTACATTGAAATACAATTGCATACATTAAGACAACATATGTCAATGCATGAAACGAACAAAAAACATATAAACACATAGAACAAACACAAATGCATTACTGAACATATATACATCCCACAAAATACATACAAATACATTAATGCATCAATACATGAACAAAATACATGAAAAATAGGTAGAAAATACATACAAAATAGATAGAAATACATAAATATCTATTTATATATTATATATATATATATATTAATGCATTTACATCATGAATAACAAAATACCTTGTAGTACCATATACCACATTATACCATCACCATTTCACATGACCTCCTTGGAGGCGCCCAGGAACTGTACAAAGAGGTGCTCAAAGTCCAGGATGGACGCGCGCGTCTTGCTGCTCTCCTCGCTCATCGACTCCTGCGGCCGCGGGAGCGACGACCCTTGATGCTACCGGAGGTTGGCACCCCGACTGCTGGTGAGGAATCACAAACCTACAGTATCTTATAGGGGTTATATACCCGGTACGAGGGGTTATATACCCGGTAGGTTATAACCCCTTGTAGGTAGCTTGTAGCTGGGATAACCATGGTGATAGGGGTTAGTGCACCTACCGCAGGTGATTTACCGTACCTAAGTTATGATAGCTGACTGCCGCTGAGAATGTTCGATAATGGTCAATGATTGATCTGAAAAATCGGGCCCTTTGATGGTCAGTACAGGGTTCATGAATAAACTTCACACATGGGGGTTTCTCAAAATAGGGGTACCCCCAAATCATCTGGTTTGTCAACCATTTCTAGCACTAAACCAATCGTTTTTGGAGTCGATATTTTTGAGAAGACCCCAGATCCGAACAAAATCCCCAGAGCTGTTTACAGCAGCGGAGATGTTGCAGCTCCAGTACCTCACCCTTCGGCGCTGGCAAGGCGCCAGTCGGGGAATCCTTATAACGAGCTCGGCTCTTGATGGGAAGAACTGCTGAGAAGCGCTCGATTCACGGGAAGATGATGGAATAATCAGTAACCATTGTAGTATCAGCTACTATTCTTATTAATCATCTATACTTATAGTATCAGCTACAGTACTACTATTGTAAGTAGTATCCATGATTGTTATCGCTATTATTCGCTCTTATCAGCTACTATCAGCGGCTATTATTGATATTATCAGCCGCTCAGCCCGTCATCAGCCCCAAAAACACTCACAACTGATGTGTTTTTTGACCTCGAATGCAGCTCCCAGCTGGCGTCTCGGTAGGGAAATGTTTGTGGGCACACATGGTGAGGGGAGGCAACAAATTGTCTGCACAGCTTCCCTAAACCCTAACTTGCAGTGATGGTGATTGTGATGATGCTACCTTTTCTAATGATCATGATGATAGTGATGAACATGCTGCTGTTGTTGCTGCAATGACAATGAGAACAATGATCATGATAAAGCAAATCAGGATGCCGACAATGATGATGATTGTAAAAATACATTGCTGCTGCTGCTGCTGCTGCTGCTGCTGCTGCTGAAGATGATGATGGTGGTGGTTATGATCACCACGATGATGGTGATTGTGGTGATGATACTGCCGACTTTAATGGTGACGTTGGTGGTGTTATTGCAAATATAGTGATTGATAGATCGCCATTATAGTTGATGGTAGCCACCATAGTAGCGAGAATAATCGGTGATGATCATGGAGACGATCAATATTATGATGATGCTGATGTTTACTCTGGCGGCAATCGGGAAATATTGCTGCTGATGATGATAACCATGGTCCTGAAGATAGTGATGACATTGATGCTGATGGTGTTTCAAATGCGGCTGCTGCTGTTGCTGCATGATGATGATGATGATGATGATGATGATGATGATGATGATGATGATGATGATGATGATGATGATGATGATGATAGTGATGATGATGATGATGATGACGATGATGATGGTGATGATGATGATGATGATGATAGTGATGATGATGATGATGATGACGATGATGATGGTGATGATGATGATGATGATGATAGTGATGATGATGATGATGATGATGATGATGATGATGATGATGATGATGATGATGATGATGATGATGATGATGATGATGATGAT
>VSDK01027838.1:242685-294693 GCA_009767595.1 Symbiodinium kawagutii | reverse complement strand
TTGATACTGCTGATTGTATCTGAGTGTGCTGTTGTTCACTTGTATGGTAATGAAGCTGAATATGATCATGATCATAATGATGGCAATGCTGATAGTGAAGATGATGCTGTTGCTTGTTCTGCTCCTGCTGCCTCTGCTGATGATGCCGCCGATAATGCTGATGCTGCTCATGGTTATGATGCTGGCGCCGAATGTGATGATGATCATGGCGATGCTGGTGTTGACAAAATGATGATTGATTGTTGATGATTGATGACTGATCTTTGATGATGATGATGATGATGATGAGGAGGAGGAGGAGAAGGAGGAATGTGTTGCTGCTAATAATGATGACGTAACCCGTCATTATACAACTGAAAGTGGCAGGCGTCAAATGACTGAAAGTTGGGGTTCCAGTTGCAAATTAGCCCTGCGTTGATTCTGCGTCATTCGGGATTCACCAGGGATTACTCTGGGTGGAGATTGTCGTCAAGGGGTGACGTTCCAAACCCACAATCCCTGGGGAAATAAGATAAGTTACAGAAACATGGCCCCGGTATGTTTGGGAAACCAACCCCACTCTTTGCACAGTGGTCCATGTCCCTGGTGCTCTGAATCCTTCGGGATCATCTTGCTGGCAGCTCTTCGCAAATCTTTATTGCTGCTGTTTTGTTGTGCCAGCTTCTGCAGATTCCTCGAGGCCGAATGCAACATGAACCATGACACAAAAAAACTGAGGCTACTCAGCTGCTTGGGTCTGCTTACCTGTTCTATTGGTGCTCTGGTCGAGTCACGAGATACGTGAATATGCTTGGCAAAAACCCGATAACACTGAGAGTATCAACCATCCTCACCAATCTTTGAGCAACCATATATAACTCAAGTCACAACGAGGAATGATGATAGGATATGATAGGGAGCATCAGCGACGCCATCCCAAGGCGGTATGATTGGCCTACAGCCGAGTCAATAGTGTCAAAAAAATTCACTCCTGTAGTCCCTCTGACCGGTTGCAGTTTTTGCGATCAAATCATTCATGATACAAATCAAAATGTTGATGATGAAGATGATAATGATGATAATCACAATGATGATGATGCTGGTGCTGCTAATGATGATCATCATTATGATGGTGATGATAATGATGATGATGGTGATGATGATGATGATGATGGTGGTGATGCTGATGATGATGATGATGATGATGATGATGATGATTAAGATGATGGTGATGATGATGATGATGGTGATGGTGATGGTGAGGGTGCAGGTGAAGGTGAAGGTGAAGATGGTGAAGATGATGATTATGATGATGATTGTAATAACGATGATGATGATGATGATGATGATGATGATGATGATGGTGATGGTGATGGTGAGGGTGCAGGTGAAGGTGAAGGTGAAGATGGTGAAGATGATGATTATGATGATGATTGTAATAACGATGATGATGATGATGATGATGGTGGTGATGATGATGATGGTGGTGATGCTGATGATGATGATGTTGATGATGATGATTAAGATGATGGTGATGATGATGATGAAGATGATGATGATGGTGATGGTGAGGGTGCAGGTGAAGGTGAAGGTGAAGATGGTGAAGATGATGATTATGATGATGGTGATGGTGAGGGTGCAGGTGAAGGTGAAGGTGAAGATGGTGAAGATGGTGATTATGATGATGATGATGATGATGAAGATGATGATTATGATGATGAAGATGATGATTATGATGATGATGATGATGATGATTGTAATGATGATGGTGATGATGATTGTAATGATGATGGTGATGATGATGATGATGATGGTGATGGTGATGGTGAGGGTGCAGGTGAAGGTGATGATGATGATGATGATGATGATGATGATGATGATGATGATGATGATGAACCCGGTACAACAATGTGGGGAGCTATCGCAGATTGATATGGACAGGTCACGTGTCCAAAAACATGTGGTAATGGAGTCCGGCACTGTACCTGCTCAACATCCCAACCATCTCAACCATCTTACTAGTGGTCTCTTTTGATGTGTTCTATCATCTTCGCAAAGTCTTGTCCCCACAAAACAGTGAATGGCCCAAATGAACACGAGTCATCCAGTGATGTTGTGAACACCGCAGGTCCCACCATGGCGAGCCCAGCTTCATCAGGGAGTGGCTGTTTCGCCTGAAGATCAGTGGTAAGCCCAACTCTCGAATCGTTGGAGCGCTGGAGGATGGTGAACTTGGACAACTTCCTGTGACAGCCAGGTAGGTCGCCAGCATGGTCTGATTGGTCAGGTCATTTCGGAAATGAGCTAAAATCGAGGTCCCTTTACATAGGATAATTTATGGATATTCAAAAATATACTTATATTGTATTCCTCATTATTACTCCATACTTTGAATCTACGGGACTTTGTTTAGGACCAATATAGGATCAAAACCAAAAGCAAACTTGGCACCACCAGCTGCGGATCTTTGCCATGAGACATCTTCGAAACGCGGGGAGGTCACTGTCAGAAGATTCTCGTGAAACAAACCCGGGGAGTTGCACCTGTGGGAAACCATGGTGCTATTCCACATGCAAATTGTCCCAGAAATCGCGAAAATTCTAAGGGGAACATCACTATGAGGCTGGAAACACTCGCTCAACTTTTGACAGCAATAATTCGGCTGGAAACTCGGTGAAAAACCAGGGTTTGGAACGGCTGAATTTCCCATCAACTCAGTTACGGTCAGATGAATGTAATCATCCACCAGTAAAGTTCAGCCCCATAATCCCAATCTGAACATACCATCGAGATTTAGTGATCGATTTTAAGAGGTTCGCATGGATAAAGCCAAAAAGAGAAACCCGAACGAAAGCGCTGCTACACAGTTCATACACATGTCATTATCAGAAATGCTTTGGTTCATATGGGACAACCCCCGTGCCCCGGGCATGAGCTCGTGGGTATCGTCATAGCTGTGGGAGGCAGCACCATAGCTATGGACCCAAGTTGCTGGCGGCAAGTGTGGGCTACAACCCATCTAAAAATCCCTGCGCGAACGGAAGCCACGCTCCTTGTGCCTAGGTCTGTCCACATCATGTGATCCTTGATATTGTCTTGATGGAGGCTAGATATCGCGATGGAGAAACCATGACCCATCCATCTGTATGTATGTATATATATATATACATAATTATATAGACTTGATAGACTTCCATAGACTTCCATAGACTTCCTACAAAATCCCACTTGGTTCCCTGCCCTAAAGGACATCGGACTCAGGAACTACCTTTCCCGGCTCCCAGACCCCCCACCCGTCCTCCCTGGTCGACGATGAGACCGTCCTTTGGAAGCTTGTCCTTGTAGCTGGCGGACGGTGGATCCCACCGAAGCACCGATAAGAAACGATGCTCAACCGTTGTTCACCAAAACTATGTGGGTGTTTCTTAAAGTGCTGGTACCCCCGTCAAATAGTTGGTTTACTACTGTAGAAGGTCGATATTGGATGATTTGGGGGTTCCCTATTTTGAGAAACCACCGCATCGAGATATCAACCACCAAAATATCAATGCTGGTCATGATCCGAGGTGTGGACGAAATTACTTAAAGTTGTCTCTATTACTTACAGTATGACTATGTACTCAATATGATCATTATATCATCGGTGTTTAACCCTTATCATTTACCATTATAAGCCAATACTTAAACAACATTATAAACCAAAAGAAACCATCACTAATAATTAATAAACCATTATAAACCATCACTAACCACTATCAACCGTTAATAAAGCATCTTTCTTCTCCCCTTGGCCAAGGGATGACACGAATTCCGAGCTGCTCCAAGTCCACGATTGGAGATGGCCGACCACGCGTTCATGGAGTCCAGGTCTAAGCTTCGCCGACGAAACAGCCTGGAGGCGCCACGAGGGGAGCGGAACAGTGGTGGTTGGGGATGGTTGGTGATGGTGGATGATGGTGGATGATGGTGGATGATGGTTGGGGATGGTTAGTGCTGGCTGATGATGGTTGATGATGGTGGATGATGGTTAATAACGGCTTTTTGATGGAAGATGTCTACGATTTTTGCGTGTTGCGTTAAGTTATTTTGTTGATTCGTGGTGGTAGTGGTGCTTGATACGATTCATGTAGGACAATGACCACAATGACCAGCACCAAGAAATGTTAAATGGCTGAATAGGCAATATCCACAACGATCCCCTGCCAACGAAGGCTATTAGTGCCTCCAGCCAATAGATATAATATATGTATATAATATGTAATATAGAAAACACTGCAGGGACTGCCCAAAAGCTAGTGTGTTTCATCGTTTTTCTATGCGACTCTTGTTGGAACTATGGGTTGTGTAATTTTGTGCACCCCATGTGTGGTCCATCCAGCACTTCAGGTGGTCATGTCCACAGAGCGGAAGCGTTTGTTCCCAAGTTTGAGGAACCCCTATGTACCAGAATCATCAACCATTGATCATGGCATTCGAACAGTCTGATCTGATCCACGCAGTACAAAAACACTTCGACAATCAAAGGTGTGGATAGTTATAGGATGTTCTAGGTCAAACATCAAACATGGAAAACTGAAGCAACCACAGAACTTACAGTTTCTAGTCCTACGCCATTCAATTTGTCATATTTCTGTCAAATTCTCATTCATAATGACTTTCCACTTGCCCAATCACCTGGAACTAAGATCTTCGGACAGATTCTGCTCTTTTCATCAGCTCCACAGCTCTCTGTGATTCCAGCAGAACACCCTTAAAAAAGAGAGAGAGAGAGCGGCTGTTGGTCCAGATGTACTTTTTTTTAATGTGCAGAAACACTGTTTTGCAGTGTCTCATGAAGCTCAGTAGCCTGGGAACGTCGTAAAACACCAGTTTCTTACTATTGCCAGGCTTGAGATCATATTCTACAGTAATGAAACCAAAGTCATGGAAAACCAACTTGTATGAGTACAAGAAACATTTGATATAATGATGGAGACACACTGACAGACCTGTCCCTTATTCTCTTCTTAGAATAAGGAGAGAATAAGGGGATAAAAGAGGAAAGAATCAGGAGAGAATCAGGGGAGAATGAGGAGAATAAGGAGATGATAAAGAGAGAATGAGGTGAGAAAGAGGAGAGAGTAAGGAGAGAACAAGGAGAGACTAAGGGAATGAGAATAAGGAGAGAATGAGGAAAGAATAAGGAGAGAATGAGGAGAGAATGAGGAGAGAATAAGGTAAAAATAGTAAAAAGATAAAAATAAGGGAGTAATAGGGAGCTTTTTTTTGGTTTTTCCTCCAATGAAAAAGCTGGCATTGCTTTGGGAAGAAGGGAGAATTTGCTTATTAGTTCTTGAAAAATACAGATTTTACCTGCATTTCAACGAATTACCATCCAAAATACACTACAATTTACAGTGATTTATGCCCATTATGCTCGCGAAATAGCATCTGTGTGAGCACCTGTTCTGGAAAAAATAATCTCAGAAAATGGAAAAAATCAACACCCAACATGATTTATTCCTCTTGCGAACTAGAATCAACCCCCTTGAAGAGCCAACCCATCGCCACACCCGACACGTCCTCTTCGGATTCGTCATCTGGTTCAGCCGCTCACCGGTCGTTGCCGGCCTGGAGAGCTGCTAGCGACCAAGGGACCGCCGTCAAAAACCGACCGGGCAACCAAATAACGAAGTTTGGGACCATAACAACACGCACAAAGAAACCAAACAAACAAACAAACAAACAAACAAACAAACAAACAAACAAACAAACAAAGACACAAACGAACAAACGAACAAACAAACAAACAAACGAACAAACGAACGAACGAACAAACAGACACAAGCTTGAAGATAAGCGATGATTTGGAGATTTGCATCAAAAATATAAAGCCACCAAACACCAGAGTATGGATCGGATCAGCCAATTAAGAAACATGCTGTGGAAACGCCATCGTACGTTCCCAAGACTCGGCTGCTATTGGGTACGTACTGTGGTGGAATTCCAGGAATGTCTCTGACGAAAGCCCCCAGTACCGGCAGTCGTACCGCTTGGCTTCAGACTCCAGTAATCTCCCAATCAATATTTCGCAAACAAGTTCTTGTGAATCTCTCCTTACATCCCCAGAAACCCATAGAAACCCGGGTTTGGCAGACAATCTATGCATAGTTTGGGGAAATTCATGGAGGGATTCACAGCAACATCTGCGGGGCATGACATCAAATGATTATAATGACAATTCTAGCACCCCCAACCATATATCAAATAGGTTTGATGTCATGATCAACTCAACCACTACCACCAGGAAGAAGATCATCAATCAACCCTGACCCACTAAACCAGGTAGCTGCTTTCCATAAAGGCCGCAGCAAACTCTCCCCCTGTGGCCCAGTCCAGGCCTTCGCAGTCCCTGCGATTGAGAGGCACTGACCTGGGGGGTCATGGGAGCAGTGTCCTCGTCATCCAAATCGCACAGCCCGAATTTGGAGCCCACCCTGACGGCGGATCACAAGCATGGCTGGTGAGTCAGAATGCTTGAGGATCAATCCTAACCCCAACTATACATATACCATGATTGGTAAGCCACAATGAAGTGGTGGCAGTCAATTGTGGAAGAATTGCTTAAGGATGATGGGTAACAGCCTATGGTTCTGGTAACCGATCATGGTCTTGTGATTAGTGTGATTAATCCTGATTAGCCAATTATTGGACATTACTAATTGACCATATAGTAACCATTATAATTAATCACTACTAACATCTACTAACTATTGTTAACCATGAACCAACCATCATGGCTTCATAGAAATCATGGTTCTTACAATCCAATTGGATGACCATTCCAGTGCCGTTGAACCGCTGCTGGGCCGCTTGTTGAGGGCAGTGTTGAAGGCTTGCACCAAATGCGTGGAGGAGTGGCGCTCCAGCAGAGGCAAGCGTTGGCACACCAGGCCCAAGCCCTTGTCCTGCTCCTCGTCCTGGAACCAGTGGAGTAAAGGAATGGTAAAGGATGGTGAAAGTCTCTATAGTGGCAGTCTGGTAGTACAGAATGCACTGATGGTGTAATCAAGGTAAAGAATAGCAATGGTAAGAATGGGCACCCATAGGTTAAATAAGAATGATACCTGATGATGGTTAGCCGATGATTGATCAGTGGTTGCTGATGGTTACTGATGATGAAAATGGAGTGATAGTCGGTAGTGGCGGTCACTGATGGTTCACCTGCGGTTGATGATGGCGAAGAATCATTACACTCCCACCAACAATCATGGCACAAGACAGGCTCTGATTTCAATACACAGGTCAGGTCAATCATGTTTTCCTGGCGAAATGGGCTTGGTCACCAACATGTCACTTTTCCATGGGTTCCAGAATTGGGAGAAGGGATCTTTAGCCGTCGGGTTGGTTTCATGACCACCAATGATGGCACAGAGTGCCAGGTTTAGGATAAGCAACAACTACCATTGATATTGCGCAAACGGCAGCACATTTCAAAGTGACATGGAACGTTTCAAACATTTCGAGTGGGACGTTAGCACGGCACTGTGGTCAGCTTTTTGTCTCTTACACAGCTGCTGGCCCCTGCAAGATCCTGAAAAATCCAGCTGCTCCTCTTGTTTTGGTACTCAGAAGCGAAACGTGCGGATGCTGCAGCTGCTAGGTCAATGCAACAAGTGACAAATGTATGGGTACAACTGCTAGCGAAATCTCGCTAACCTGTTCCCAAAACAAACCTGCAGGTCTTGTGGCTGTTGATCAGCGAGTAGAAGATAGGAGAGCCGCGAGGAAAAACAACGACGACGACCATCAAGAACGATCACAACCAGCATAGCCCATCACAAGAGGCACCACCACGAACAACAACAACAACAACAACAACAACAACAACAACAACAACAAGCAACTGGTTACCCGGCTCATGCCATCAGCTTCAAACTGGTTGGTTGTTGTGTTTCCTGAAGGGATCAACCAGGCTGGGCGCATCTCTGACTTGGGACCTCCAGCAAGCCATGATCGAACTGCGTTCAAAACATGTGGCTTCTGCCAGTTTGAAAGCCGTGAGTTCCCGCAAATGAGGTTGGAAATGGTTGGAAACCACCAGCTGTTCATGCTAAATTGTTTGCCAACTGCAGTTGACAATCATTTATCGTGATCTGCAAATGAGAGAATGAAATTCTCCGATACCCATTGAAGGCCAACGTGGTTCACTGCTTGTCTAGGCTTTTGGGTGGCCAGTCAGAGATTTCCAGTCGCCTGCAGTGGCCTATGATTCAATGTCATGTGGGAGGTGCAAAGTCAAGTCTGGATGAAGCAGGAATGATCAGGAATGCTAATCAAACACGCCCTGAGGTCCTACAATCGCCGCACACTAGTAACATGACTTTGTTAAGCACTGAGTCCTCGGAAAACCACCCCAGGTAGGTCATTGCATACCCTGAGTGTTTGCAGCAGGAGGGAGTCCATTGGGCCCGTGGATGCCCTTGGGGGGTCCTCATCGGATTCAAAACCATCCAAAATCGGTGACAACTGTGAGAAGCTCTGCTTCGACATGGGCACAGCAGCGCGTCCTTCAATTTTTCTCGTCAGAAACTTACTAGGGAGAAATTGAGAAGCCTTCTGCCTAGTAGTTGCTACAATGCATTTGCACCAGCCAAACAAGTCCTGCCAAAATTTACTTGAAATTGGTTGTGTTCATTGAAACAGTATTCTTCTTTTTAGCTTGCATTGTCAGTATTTCATACAAGGACAGTGGCCATCCTTTTCAGAACTAAGATGTACCAGTACTAATGTCTTCCGTAGCAAACCCTTGCTGGTGAAATCGCGATCGACATCTTTGATGCATCTCTCCCTCGTATGCTGTTGAATCAGGAATCACGGAATCGGATCAGAATAAGTGCCGATCATCAGAAAATGTGACCACATGGTACATGCAAACCACGCTCCAGCCGAGAACCGGCGTCGCTGGGGGAATTCTACTATTCAGCTTGAGCCCAAAGAGCATGGTCACACAAAACCCGAGGGGTGCTTGTGTGCGTTTCAGATTTGATGAGGATCTGCGTGTCTATTGCCAAGTTTCATGTAAAGGCACAGAGTCCTGCGCTTTGCACATCCTGGTTGAGGTTTGTAACATCGAAATGAATCGGACTGGCCGCTATGTCCGGCATTCAGCTTAATATGCGCATACTGTCCAAAAAAAAATAAATGTTCATGTGTAATGGTTGCATACCGCTGGAGGGTCATGGAAATGCCCAGGGGGCTCCATAGGGTAACCACCATGAACCATGACCGTGTGTAGCCCGAAGGTTGATGGGCTATCATAACCTCCATTTACCAAGTGGCTGACGGTTCCCGATGGATGGTTGATAACAACAAGCTGGCCTAACAATTAACTCAATGGCATGGGTCACGGGTGCATGTTAGAGGGTGACGGTTGCAATTGTGAATCTACATCCCAAAGAAGAGTAACAGTTCATAGTGGCTTGATTGACCATGCTTCATCATTGCTCATTTTTACAATGGTCTCCAACCTGAAAATGGCACAATGATCATTGGGATAGGAACTGGATGTCCCCATCGTTTCAAAGTCCTCCTACCTGCTCGTCAAAAAGAACAGCAATAAATCAACCATGAACATATACAACTCTTCTAAGCTTAACTAAGTATGACTAAGTATGAACATTATCATGACAAACCAGAATTGCCTCGCTTCAAGTCGCCCTTTCAAACCTTTTCACGCCACTTCGACTGTCAGGCGTGGGCATCTGGGGACCCCAGCTGTGCACCCACCACCAATGGAAGGATATGATCCACCTGGTGCTGCGGGGCCATGGTGAACTGATGGCTGAACCGTGAACCTCGGCCACCTTCCAAACTCGAAAAAAAAGGCAACTCGAATGAACAGTGTACGATGTCTGTGAAATATTGCTTTTCAGTTGAAAAATAGCTTTAAAAAATTCATGTTGCCACGAACATTGTGAACCATGACGTTGTGAATGAGAAGACAGTGGTGGTCTTACCAAGTTCAACAACTCAATACCAACAACAGGAAATTGACTTTCCTTCGTATCTCTATGAGATATCGTTTCCTAGTTGAAAAAATCCATGGATTATTCTAATCTCGAAATAACCCGTGATACCAACCACCCCATGGCTCCTCCAAGTTCGCACCCCCTCAGTCCTTGACTTCCTTGGCCGCTTCTAAGCACGATAAACCACCATCTTCCGTATCATTGATGGCTCTCGTGATTCTAAGCACGAAAAAGTTCACCATCCTTTCCAATCACCAGTTGTGACTCATGATTCCTCCCGGGTGTTGGCTGGATTGCATCCCTGAAGAAACTCCATCAAGTTCCACCAGTAGATGGTGGTTTCTCAAAATAGGGGTACCCCCAAATCATCCATTTATAGTCATTTACAGTTATAAACCAACCATTTTGGGGGAGAAACAGCCATCCACCAGCCCTCCACCAGCCCTCCACCGGCGCATGACTCGTCACCTGTTCACCTGGCGACCAAGGGGCTGAAGTTTGCCGCGCGCCCAGACTCGACTCCATACCCGGCGAACTGTTGACCTGGCACAACCGTAGAACGGCAGGGAAATCCATGGTGGAACTGGTGGATTCCAACTCAAAAATGGTCAAAAACCAACAAAAAAATCATCAAAAATGCTGGAAAACCCATTCAAAATCATACAAAACCGACTGAAATCACCAAAAATGGTAGAAAACCCACTGAAAATCACCAAAAATGATGGAAACCCAACTGAAAATCACCAAGAAAGGTAGAAAACCATACAGAACATCAAATGTTTTTCGACTGGGGAAATCAATAGTGATCAAGCATGTGCAACCCATGTGGAAGCCCTTAACTCCACGCAAACATGATGGTTCTATAGTTGTGTCATGTTGTGTCCATAGAGTGCCTACGAACCATCAGAACCATCCAAGAATAACCATGATTACTAGGGAAGCAGCCAGTGGCTTGGGGACCATTTTGATGGATGCAGAATTCACCAGACGGGCTGAAGCTTGTTGAAGCTTGTTGGATCTTGTTGGTCACTCTGAAACGCTGGTCATGGTGAATGATTGTTGTTTACTGAGGTTGAGTTTCCAGGACTTGAATTTTGAGATGTCACTCCAGGTGTACACCCTAGGAGTGGTGACTAAGAAACATGGACCACCAACCCTGTTTGTTAGTTAGTGGTCCATGTTTAACTCCATGTTTCTATGGTGTTCATAGAAATGAACATGCTTACATCTCCTCATGAATGGTGATTCTAAGAGAAACGCAGTGACACCTTGGTGGTCAACGTCGATTGTAAGAGTGAGCATACTTACCCTCTGGCAGTCCCTAACATGGAAGCTGAAAATAACCATTTTTACAGCTAAAACCATTCTAAATGGTGGATTTTCCACTTCCGGGTTAGTTTGCCGAAGTGAAACCCGATTCAATAGTGCGCATTCCCGATGGAAGATCTAGATGTGAGCGTAGATCACTTGCCGTGGGTAGACTCGGAATGATTGAGCAATCAATAACTCTGGGGTGATGCCACCAGCGAGCAACAGTCAAAGTGAGTAGTGATGGCTTCTGTGGGGGCAAAAAATTTGGCGATGTGGTTGGACTCTCGCTGAGTGTGCAGAAAAATTGCTATTGGTGACCCCAATTCAGGAATTATTGATGCATGTTGATGAGCAGAATACACTGCCAGGTGTCTGCTGCATGCAAGCCTTTCGTTGGTGCACAGGGGCATCCCATTGCAGAAGCTGGAGCGTTCGATAGGCAGGGCTGGGAGAGGAATCTCAGAATTTGATCACTCAGGAGCTCTGTTGGAGCGTCAGAGCATTTCACCTTTGATGAACTTAGCATTTTGATGCCCTTAGAGCTTTGGCAATCCCCAAGAACATTCCTAAAGGTTAGCTGAGCTTAGCAGTTCTGAGAGATGGAGTTTCAGCATGGGAGACCCCTTCATGGCTCACCGAGTTCCCCCACCACCCTCTCCCCCGATTTCTCGACCTCGATGAGCCAGAGATTCAAGTCGTCTGTCAACATCATATCGACGCCTGCAGAATTTTGAGCGGTGACTAAGTCAAAGATCACTTTACCAGAGGGGTAATGAATTTCAGTGGTGACTAAGTCTTTTGATCAATGGTGACTCCAAGTCAAAGAATCAAAGATCAATGAAGATTCCTTACCCGCTGGTGAAGTAAGCTGACAACCGAAAACCATCAACATTAATTAATCATGCATATATCACAGAAATAATCACAAAATGGGAGGATTTCCGTTGCCACATCGAATTACCAAATGGTATAAATCGATTAAGCCGAAGTCATCAAGTCCTCAAAACAAGAGAAGCCGGGTGGTATGAATTATTGCGGTATATGGTACATTTCTATTTACAAGCCATTCCCTTGTTGACAAGCAGCCACACATTATGGTGGTTGCAGGGAGGAATTTGAGCTGCATCCGGAAGATCTTACTTTAGAGAAGTGCTACTCATCAGGAAGGCTGTGGATGCAAGCCACTGAGAACAGTGTGCTTGGCACGATAACCACAACAATCATGACATCAACTACAAAAACGAACACACTTGGAAAGTGGTGAGAAACAGCTTAGACGGTCACGAAATTGGTGGATTTGTTGCCATGGCATGGTCAAAGGCATCACGATCGGCCGAAACCAGGTATCAAGGCCCCCGTCCCATATCAGCCGCTGAAGGTCTCCGGGTTCACCAAGCACTAGCGCGTGTGGACCCTTGAGTTCGGCTTCTCATGAATGCTAACCCTTGGATGGCGAGCAACGCTTCCTTAATGCACAAGGCTTGACGGAAGAATTCCTGTCAGGATGTTTGCCTTGACAAATGAAAATGCAGCGATGACAGCTTGATATGTGCATAAGTCTTTTTGAATTGGAGCCAGATCAAACCAACACGATGACCCACCCAGCAAACCAATCATAGAAGAGTCATGGGCAACCTGCGCCATCGCCGTGATTTATTCCCTGCTTTTCACTGTGATTTGATCATGCATACTTGAAAGGTGAGTGGTACCTCGTTGTCAACCATTCTTAGTCCCTATTGTTGGCTTCCTACTAGCCATTATCAGCCGCTACTGGCCATTCACAATCGCAAAATATCGAGAATAAAGTTTCATAATGAAATGATATGAAATGATATGAAATGATATGAAATGGATATAGAAAGCACAGTCCCACTTGTGGTTTTGTTGTTGATCATTATCCACCATTGGTCAAGAGCCCTGCCACATGGCTCGAAGAACAAGGTGGGATCTGAACTCGTTGAACCATGCGCTGGTGGTGAAGCTACCGAAAGCCCAGAAGCCTAAGAGCTCGTAGCCAGTGGTTGTCAAATCAAAGGCTTGAAATTCCAACACCTCGCAGCGGCAGCCAAGGCTGCTTCACTGTGGTCGAATTCCCCTAACGTTTTGGCCTCTGGTTGGTGGAGGATCGACTATCAGTTGGCATGGCTTTTGCATACCACGTGCGTGTCATACATCATATCACTACACTAGACATACATGCCCCTATACATCTCTATACATTATCTTACAATGACTATGCACATCAATGCATACTATACAGGCTTTGTGTGTACTGTGTCTGTGTCTAGGTAGGCACGCCAGAGCTGTCCAGCTGGGGCACCCCATCAGCAGCCCGCCCTGATTTCGTTGAAACTTCGAGGTGGCACCCGTAAGTGATGGATGTTTCATGAGGGTCCAATCCTATAAAAACAGATTGATGATGGTGGTCCCAGAGTACCCATGGGTACCTGGAGTTTCTGAAACCACTGATTAAACAACCATGACAACTAGATCGACCATAGCCATCATCCCCACGTAGCCATCATCCGCAGGTATGGATTTCCACTAATTGCATCTAACCACTACTAACCAGAAGGTACAAACTATTAGATCAACCATTCGATCAACCCCATGTTGTCTACAAATTGCTATATATAGATCAACCAATAGATCCAACCATTAGATCAACCAATAGATCCAACCATTAGATCAACCGCAGGTCATCCACTGATTGCGACCTACTGCTACTAATTGCTTCTAACTCCTACTACTAATTGGTACTAATTGGTACTACTAGTTGCTACTAGCCTGCTAGATTATCTACTGATCACTACTACTGCTCCTGCTGCTGCTACCGCGTCAACTGTTCCCACATCGCCTCCATCAGCAGCGCCAGTTTCTGCTTGATCTGGTTGGCCAGGTTGACCTGGAAGCCATGGTCCACGGGCCGTCCCCGGAGCTATCTCACCCACCGTACAAGGCTACCGCGACGTCGCCACATGACTGGGTCCCCTTGATATCTGCAGCACTGCAGATACCCAGTCCCACACATGTCACGGGAGACTCATGCCACTGGCAAGGTCTTTGTGGAGTTGAACTGGGAGATTCATGGCGAGTTTTCCTGGAGTTGAAGACGCTCCTGGTCCCTCCAAATCAACAACAGATTGCCCTATGAAACATGTCCCCGAAAAAGATCATGATCACAGTTGGTGAACCATGACCCCCAAATTTTGTGGAGGTGCAGCCGAACGCTGCCTGGACAAAGTCGCTGGCGATGCCCTTTTGGGAAAGCAGCTCTTGGACTTGCTTGGGTCCCAAGACCAGCTCCGTGTAATTCCTTGGGCCCCGCTGAGCTCCATAGGCAGCTGGAAATGGTGCTGATCTTCCAGGTCAGCCGACTGCTTACATTTGCTTGCCAGTGGCCCCTATCATGGCCCATGGACTATGAGTAAGCATCATATGGCTGTGGGTCAAAAACCCGTACCCCTGCTTCCCCTATCATTCACCATTGTTTTCCCTTGTTTTGTTGGTGGAAATCCCCCATTAGTTGGTTCATTCATATTGACCCATAGCCATATAAGCATCATCATAAATCAACAGTAACCATGCTTCAGCATCATGAATCATCATAAATCAGTGGGGGTGATTCTGGACTTATGATTCTTGGCACGATCACTGGCTCTGCGATTCGTAGCACCACAAACCGCCCCTTCACAGCACCAAGTGACGCCCCTTCACGCAGTTTTCCATCCACCTCACATCGAAGCCAACAGGAATGAGAGTCCAGATCTGATTACAGGTTGAGAATAATCATAGGTGTAGTAACCATCAAGAATAGGGGATATACCAACTATATCCAACTATACATGGTGATCGATCAAGCTTCCACCCATCACAACAAAATGTGGAGTTCACAACCGAAGGTTCTGGTATAGCCAGGGCTACGGGGGCCTTGACCGCCACATGTGACATGACAAGAGAATCCGAATGGGCGACCGTTGAGGGGCGCCCGTTTTGTGCGGCGTGAGCTGCGTTGATCTTCGAACATCGAAACTTTGCAAAACACCCAGTTGTCATCAGTTACGAGTATCATCCACTTTACTGACTATTTATAGTAATAAAGTCCAACCATAACCCTCAGGATTTCCAAAACAAAATGTCCTAACATGTTGCAACCAATTTGCAAGGCTAAGGCTATGTGCCTGAACGCGATACCCTCACTTTTGGAATGTTTCCTGTTCTTGTTGCTATAGGCGAGCTGTGATGCCTCACTATTGGGGAGTGTTTTCAGATGTTCGGTGCTTGATTGTTCTTACATCCACCGTGATCGTTTTACTGTTGGGGTTGGTAAACGGTTGGCTTACAACAGGTGCTAGTGAAAATAATGTTCAACTGTCGTGACCCCTAAGCAAAAATAGGCCATTGCCATCAATTTCAAATTATGACCCCTATTATTCAGAAGTACTGATCCACTATCAAGAAACTCTGTATTATTACTGTAATCGATAGTGGAATTGTGGAAGATGATGTAATGGCATGTGATTTTGATCTTACATTAAGACCATATTAAACCATGCATCAATCATAACAAAATAACCTAGGTATAGCTCGTTGGGGGTTTCAACCCCTCTAAAATATACTAGTAAATCAGCCAACCATCCTAAATATTCGAGCAAAAAATGTTTTGAACCACCAACCAGTAGTTCTTTAACCGTTGTTGCTGTTTTTTCTCCCCTGTGATTAACCATTATCGCTCTGGTTACAACCCTTCTAGAACCCTAGTTGCCTAGTTTGGAACCACCCACCAGTTATTTTGGTTGCTTATCCACTACACTTAAATACTAGGAACTAACCATAGTCAACCATAGAAAAATCCGATGGGTGTGTTTCCCATAAAACCACCAACCAGTTAATATAACGCTGGCCATTGGCAATCCATCCGCCCGCGCATTGCCTTGGTGTTGGTGACCACGTTCAAGGGATCCGTGGAAGATAAGTTGAACTTCTCGTGTCCGCATCGCATGTACCACACCTAGGGAGGCATGATGAGCCACTTACCATTTTACCTAGCAGGCATAAGTTTAAACATTATAAGTTGTATGTTTCGCCATTTGTTAAACAATTAGTCAAACCAGTGTCAAAGATGATCATTGTTGGGCATTGTTAGCAAAAAAAGTTAAACCACTGTTAAACATTGTTAGGCATGATTGGCCATTTTTGAGCATAAGTGCATTGATCGAGAAAAGAAAGTCTGCAGGTGGATGTTCGTCAAAAAATCCTTCGCACTGTTGCATTCTGATCTATATACAGCAATTCCCATGGCAATTATTGAGGTGACTTGTACTTGTACCACAAATAAATCATATGACCACATCTTACCCCCCCTTACAGCAGCGCATGCAAGCAATCAACACCCCTTGTCCCTTATTCTATTGGACTCATCAGTACTGCTTTGACTGCGACCAAGAATCAGGTGAAGCGAAGGCGACCAAAGGAACGGAGGTTGGAATGTACAAATAGATCCGAAAATCACACTTTTTTTCATTGACCTCAGGAAAGGTGAGATGCCGTCCTGGTTTTGATCATGGTGAAAGGCAACAGCATTCTGAGGCATTTTTTGGGCACGGTAAATGTATATCCTTCCATACCGCCGAAAAATGGCTACTACATTAACACATTTGCCAGATCTCAGCAGTGCTGCTGTTGGAATTCACTTTCCAGTGCATAAGTCAATGCTTTTTGATCACTGGGAAGCCATTGACTTATGGCTGTAGGCCATTTCTATGATCAAAAAACCTTGTTTCTACACCATCTGGCCATTTTTGCCGCACACATCGCGGTTCAGGGGATACCCGGCTTGTCATCGTGGTGCCCTTGGAGTTTCGGCAGTGATCATTGCTTGTTCGGTACCCTTGCAAACCATCCCTAACGCCCCCACTTGGATCGAACCTGTTTGGATCGAACCTGTTTGCCCCTACTGCATCCCATTAGGATGGGTAATTGCTATTCCCATATGATATGCCATCATAATTATATATACAGGTGTCACAGGTGTATATATAGACATAATGTACTTACAATTGCGTACATGTATACATACACGTACATTATGGCAATCATTATCTGTGTATTTAAAAATCCACGAATCACAACAGAAACAATGTAAAACATTGTAAAACTATAACCAACCAGTGGAAATTCAACAGCTTCAAGTGGGTATGCGCCGTCGTTTTCCCCCGCGTGTTGATAGAGTTTATGGGAACTCTTGAAGAAACTTCTTGGGGAAATCACCAGCAACTGGGGAGAAGCACCAGTCAGGCAAACACGCATCAACAGCCTTGTTGCCAGGTGGTGAAAAACTGCATCAGAGCTGGTCCTAGTGAACATTGGTTGCAATGATGCACAAATCACTTGCTCAAAATAACCATAACGCTTATCTTTCACTGAGTTTTACCAGCACCTGGCGGAGTGATGATTTTCGAAGGGCTCATCCATACATCCATCCCATTGGAATAAACATTCACCCAGGGGCGCAACCCAGGACACGGTCGTCCCTGGGGAGCAGACCAGCAATGGATTGGCCAAATAGCGCTGCACCAGCCCTCCACGTTGCTTCTGGGACTGGGCGCCAGCCACAGGTCAGCAATAAGGCTATGTGGCTGATGGCTTAATGATCAGTCTTTAATGATGTTCTATATCTCTCAAAGATGAGTTGATACTTGAGTTATTGATTCAAGGGATATATCGTAGTCAACCTCATATTTTAATCATCGAAATGATGCCTTCGCTCTAGTCTTAGATCCCAACATCCCTCCGTCCCTGAGTATAGGAAATCTATTCGTAGGAAGGGGCAGGTGTGGGAAGTCACCTGACCTGCTGTCATTTTAGTGCCCACTGACAGAACAATGAGGCCAGCTATCAAGCAACACTGAATCATCGGCACATATCATCATTTTTCTTCATAGATCTTTAGCAAGAGAGTGCAAAATACAAAGTACCACAGGAACTTGCGGAGTACATGGATGCACGTGCTATATGATATACAAATCTAATCAAATCTGTGAGGAAAATTAAATAGATGTACCAAAGATATCAGGATCGATAAAACAAACATAGTAATCACAGTGGAAGCGGTTGAAGGACACATTGCTAAAGCATGCCAGTTCTACAACAAACCGTTCTTGTTTCCCATCACCTATTAGGGCAGTGAGTGAATTACCTAGAAATGTTCAATCAACAGTTCCATTATTCCTCTGTTGCCCATCATTCGCTGGTTTTGGAGGTTGACAAGGGTGTCTATAAAGGTTTATAGTTGGTGATACAAAACAAATATCTTGAGGGCAGTTCGGAGTTGATTGGAAATTTTCAGCTTAGTCTTAGTAGTTCGTTGGTTGCATGAGCATTTGTGGCTAACCCACAATCTCATCAATTGTCAATTGTCACACCCATTACTACCCGTTGGTTGGAAGTTCTCCACGAGTGATGACCAATCCAAATTCAGCAAACATCATTGGATGCTAAGAATTGGAAGCTCCTTGGTTACACAAATCCTAGATGGTTGCCGTCAATAGGACGGTCGTTGGTGAGGTGGTTATGACTTGGCTCCCATTTTTCAACACCAATAATCGCAGCAAAATGAACCAGTCATTGTGCCAACAAGGCCGGTTCCTCGTCTGTGCCACTAGTTGGCAAAGACAATTATTGGTCAAGTGGCCTGTCTTGGCCAAGTAATAACCATCAGCAGCCACTCCCTTGGTTACAAGACCCAAGGAACACTCTTGCAAACGAACCTGGATATGGAAAATCCACCGTTGACCACTGGTTTACCTATTGAAAGTGGTGATTTTTAGCCATTCTTAGCCTCCAGGTTAGTTTGCCAGATGGTAATTGGGAGATAACTTGGACCGACTGCCTTCCCCAAACCCTCACTGGCCACTGCGGGGATTCGGATTCCGGCGCCTCATTCCCGCAAGTCTTCGCAAGGTCTTGGGCCTCCTGGTGGTGCATGCTGGACAAGGCGGCAAGGACCATCACCAATGGTTAAGAACCAATGGCTAATTAGCTGCTTCATGTTTAATGCTAGGAGGACAACAACTATAATAGGGATGGTCCAGCTAATAGCAGCATATACCAACTAGTTGACTATGGGTCAATATGAACCGACCAACAAATTCGTAGATGAACAACCCAACAAAGACTACTTTCGGCATTTATGAAATCTTCACTGGATTTCACTGGGGGTACTGGGTGTTGACCCACGGCCATATGGTTAGTACGTGATTGAATCAGTCTAATATAATGGATAATGGTCACTATATGAGTGATGGGAAATTGAGATAGAACTGAAATAGCAATTTCAAAATGATTGAGAATAATCAGTCAACAATTAACAATCATCAACCGATATTAAGAATCATGATCAACCATTAGAATATCGACCAATTTTGGGCCTTCTCAACCAGCCTCCATCAACCAGTATCAATCGACATCATGGTTGTTGCATTGACCATTCACGGGATTTTGTCACGCATTCCTTTATGAGCTGGGAGATCAGCAAGGTATTTTTGTTGGTAGATCTTAGATCACGATCAACTATGCTCTCGCTGACAACCCCACTTCGCGTTTTGAACATGGTCGCTGGGTGGATACCCACAAATCCAAAAAAACTGAAGAAAAGAATTGTGATTTGTCAACCTAGCAGATTGAGGATCTAGGACCTAGATCAATCGCACCTCCAGTCGACTGTCCCAGCTCACAAAACGGGAGACTTCTGTCGTGTGTCCTGCGAAGTGAGCAGTTGGACACCTCGACTGTTGTGACTTCTGTCCTGGCTCTGGCAGCGGCTTTCCCACAGCGGTAGTTCAGACGTTTGAGCGGCGAAGAGTGATGAATGATATGGTTCCTGATATGGTTCGTAATGGTGGCTGATAGTGGCCAATAATAGTAGCTAACCATAGTAATAGTATGGTTCCTGATATTGTCGATAGTAATCATGGCTGATACTATGATTAATCATGTGCTCAATACACTAGTGCTTTAATCATGGCTGATTAGTGGTTACGCTGCTCAAACACATCTTATCTCAATCATCCATCATGATCCTGGCTTATACTTCAACTGCCCAAGAATCATCACTCCCCATTGGCACTGTAGTTAATGGGGCACCCCTTACTAAGGCTCAATTGTTGCTGATCCTTTCCTACTGTTTAATCTATGCTTGATCGCTAACGCCATAAATATTTGGACCAGCTGATTGACCAAGCGCGTTTCACCACCGCTGTTTACATCCCACGAACGACTCATCTGGCTGTTGGGATGTTCACCTACCCATTCTTTGCTTGGTCAATATTCTGTTGGGATGTTCACCTACTGTGCCTATTGTTTCCTTGGTCAAAATGAAATTCACCAACCAGATGCGTCCAGCTGAAAACCCCCGCTCTGCGGGTGGCAGCTCCTTCTTGTGAATCCACATTCCTGAGGTCACCTGCCACACACATCACCACGGTCCCAACGGATGATGCGCCCAGAATGGGTCCTGTACGAGTAGATTGACGACTTGGCGAAACGATGCTCTGGGTCCAATCCAAGGCCAATTCTCTGCGAAGCTCAGGTAAATGCCTAGATCTATATACTGCTTACATGTTGGTACACATGCAAATACATCTATAAATAATATTTAATATTTGTGTATATGTCTTCTGTGTGTAATTGTATGTACATACACTTTTGTGATTTGGGCCATTTTCAACCTGGGTCATGTTTCCATCCTTGCCGCTTGCCAAATCTTTAGTTTACTTCCATCGGACAAGTGCCAACCCTTTGTGTCATTCCTGTGCTTCACACAGGTGGATCAATAGCTATTGGTAGTGGATTCAAAGGAACGACCAAGTCGGTATAGTGGTTGATCGACTACTTGCCAGCCCAGCACCAAACAACCCACCAATTCTATGCTTGCGCTGTCATGCTTCGCCACTGGGCCCTGCCTGTCCCTGGAATGCAAGGCAGTCTTGCGGCTTTCGGAGGACATAGCTGTCAGGAACCAGGTTTGCCTTGGGAAGTTTGCAGCAGTGCCTCCACGAATAGTGGAGTACTGTTAGTGAACGAAAAGCTTGCTGCACTGTCAAACTGCTGAATGGTTGATTGCCACCTATGGTGATATTCCGGTACCCCAACTGCAACTGCTAAACCGCTGAGTGCTTGAAACATGTTGGGTAGCAATCTGGTACCAGGATGTACCAGGTATATCTGATTTCAATCTGTGAGGATTGGGGATCAGAATCTGTTACTCATCAGTATTAATCTTGGATCCTGATGGTTTACCACATGTTAGTCAACTATATAGATCTATTAGTAAACCACCATCAGTCTAATCATCAATTGCTGGTAATTTACAATCAAAAATGCTGGGTTTATCAATACCTCCCATTCTTTACCAAAGCTCATCCAGTATTGGTAGCTTGGCGCTACCCCTATGACGGCTTGGTATATTTGATGGTGATACCGTATCCAGCGATACCCCTATTCACAATAGTTTCCTGGATTATACAATGGTGGTTTCTTAAAATCGGGGGTACCCCCACAATCATCCAATAGGAATCATTTATAGCAATCAACCAACCATTTTTGGGGTTCCCTGTTTTTGAGAAACCCCCATAATAGCATGTTTCGATCACAAGAATGTACCATAGCTAATCTAGGATTGGTTGGGTATATCCCTCTTCTTGTTGGTTGCAACTGTCTACCCCCACAACTGCGCTCGTTTCACGGAACCGGATCCACTGATCCACACTGCTCGTTTTTTTGCGCCGGAAGCGACCGAGTTGCAATCTCTTTGGCTCGCCACTTGACCTTGTGTTTGAAGCGCCTGCCGAAGCCACAGGAGCTTCCAAGGATGAACTTTGGAGGGTACAAAAATGGGGACCAAATAGATTGGTTTGTAACCATTGGGTCTACATCACAAAGATGGATGGGTACATCAAAAATCATCAAAAACCAATTGAGATGTGAACTCACTGTTGAAAACGGGGTCAAGTTGGGACAAAAGCGAGGCAAAAATTGGCATGGGCACAGAATTTCCTTCTTGGTGTAGCCTCCACCCATGGTTGAAATCCTAATGGCTGTGGTGTGGTGCCCAATTGGTGGATTTGAGGAATCCAAGTCACCAGGTCAAACCCCTGCTTTGCTTTGGATCAAAAACTGACGACTACTTGACCGCCACCTACCTTTATGACATGGCTCAAGTGCACTGGCAATAAACTTTACTACTCCAAAAGTGCTTCCACTGCTTACAGTATGAACGCTGCATAGTGCTCCTTCATCCTAGTGATCGCAAATAAATATGTAATTATGGACATGTCATATCTCCAGCTTCTGACGTAGCACACTAAAGTGTAGCTAGTTCTTAGGTTTCCCAGAAAAACAACCCTCTTTTTCAGCTAGTCACAGCATCTACCTGCACAAAAAGCAATCACGTTCAAAGGTGATGGGTACTATACTTCAATATACTCAAACATGCCCATGCGTATGTACATTTATGCCACTGATATCCACTAGAACTAAGCAAACAATTCATTTCACTCGGAAAACCACCGATGTTGCAGCCGGGACGACCCGAAGATGATTTGGTCTCCACATAATATGCTTTCCTCAGGCCTGAAGTCATCACAAGCACCGAACCAGTTCATCAAGCAGCCACACAAACGCTCCAACCGCCGAACCGACGACCAGCCAAGCAAAATGGTTGAGAAAGGTTAGAAAATTTTGATCGTCAGTTTTATTGATTGTATACCCATGCCATCACGAATTTTTCCCCAGGGCTCTTGACCAACATCAACCAACAAGTTCGAAGTGATATACCAACCCTCAGGAACCAACCCACCTTGCCCACCCCCCCTTGCCCCAACGCCCACCTTGCAGCCGAGGCAAGTTGCGACTTGACCTAAGTCGCGGGGCTCTCCCGAGATCCCGGATCGACGCCCAACAGATTCATGGTGCCCGGTACGGTCATGATATGGTCAACCAATGGTGACTTCTAGCTGGTTAATGGTTAATAATAGGGGATAATAAGTAGCAACTATAGGGGATAATGACCAACTAGATGGCTATGGGTCAATATTGACCAACCAATCATGGAGGATAGTAGCCAGTAAAAATAGGGAAAACGATGGTGAATGATGGGGAACCAGGGGTACAGGAAATTTGACCTACAGCCATACGGTGGTTTGTCAAAATCGGGGACCCCAAGTTATGGTTGGTTTATTACTAGAAATGGGTGAATATTGGATGATTTGGGGGGTACCCTCTTTTGAGAAAGCACCATATGGTCATTGAACAACCATGAATAACCCATTGATAAGCATGAGTATCTTAGAGAATAAACATGACCCATTGATGAATCGTGATGAATATCTTAGAGATTGCTTTGCTCAACATCTGGCTGGGAGAAGGGTTGAAAGCTTTGTTGCAAGCGGCTCATGAGTCATACTTCTCTATAATTGATGACAGTGGTGCGTTTTTGGTGGGTCAAAAAGGGTTGCCTGATGTCCAATCATGGTTTTGGATGGATTATTGGTTGGTGGTTGACCCAGCCATGTGCAAAGTAAGTTCGCTGTGCTAGCAAGAACTAATTCACACTGGCCCGAGGAACCAACAACCAAGAGCGAACGAGAATTTGTTACAAACAGGAAGGGTACTGAATACAACTACCTGCCTCTTTTACCAAATCGCCACCATCCCGCGTTGGCACCTCTACGTGCAGTTACCAAATTCATCAACAAAATATGCCTAACAAACCCACCCCGCACCGTTTGTAGGTTCAATGAATCACTTCTGCAGAGTTAGATGGCAATTATGCTTGAATGGGAAGCGCAACGACTTTCGGCTGTTCCTTGTTGGTAGCATCCTTCTCTTTTGCTGATTCGGTATCGCAAAAAATGATGGCTCATGATGTTTGACAATCTTGAATGAAGAATAATGAATGAACGTTTCATAGCCATATATAGCTGGTATATCCCCCATTGTTGTTGGATTACCTGTTAACCAGCTACTAGTAACCATCTCAACATGTCTGATGACCATGGTTCCTCGATGTTATGACTACCGACTCTGGGGTCGCCAGGTACCAGGTGTGTTTAGCGCCCACCAAAGCCGCTGCCGATGAATCATCTCTTGATGTTGGGTCATATGGTGGTTTCTCAGCATAGGGGACCCAAAAAATGGTTGGTTTAGTACTATACATGACTAGTAATGGATGATTTGGGGGTACCCCTATTTTGAGAAACCACCATATGGTGGTTACTCAAAATCAGGAACCCCCAAAAATGGTTGGTTTGCTACTAAAAATGACTATAGTAATACTAATATTGGATGATTTGGGGGGTCCTCTATTTTGAGAAACCACTATATCATATCCCCTCTGCATGGATTGTTATTAGCCTCTAATGTTGGCCACTGAAGCCTGCTGAGCAAGTCGGTTGCATACTGCTATCACAGATATCACATTTTTGTGTTGGATTTTGTTGAACCACGATGTTTGCAGGTCTGGTTGAAAAAAATGAAACCACTAAACAGCTCCGGGGTTTTCAACGATTCTCTTCACTGGTTCAACTGACGACTGCACCCAGGTGTCACCATGCACGGCTAGCCACGGTGATTGGTGTGACAAACTCCAAGTGGTTGAACACCTGTTGCTGGCAGCTGACTAATGCAGCATGGCGTGGCCATGCCAATGACTGATGCCACTTGTGCTAGTTGTTGTAGATCGTCTTCATGCCTGTATGGTCTGGTCTCCCATGATAATGGCATGGTATGTGTGGTCAGGTATGGTACAACTACGGCATGGTATGGGATGGGATGGTGTGGAATGGTATGTATGTAATGTATTGTATTGTATTGTATTGTAATGCAATGCAATGCAATGTCATGCAGTGGAATGGAATGCATTCACGATGTACGCATGTATCCGAATGAACCAATTATATATATCATATACCCTGCTCAAGCTGTCAGAAGCATCGGCCAGAAAACATTGATGGCACAATTCAACACATGACAATACATGTTGAAATGGCTGGCTTACCCGGCCGTACTCAAGGGCCGCTGGTTAATCCCAGTTTGCTGAGAGGGGCCAAGGCAATAGGACAAAAAATATCTGCAACTCTGGCACTCTGATATTTCCTGACGATTTCATGATAGCAACTGCACTTGTTGCAAAGGGACCTGATTCGAAATCGGTGCACGTCAGCTCCACATGCATTTGCACGTATTTAATATGTAATTACATATCGTATAGTATACAATATAAGTGCATGTATGTATGTATGTATGTATGTATGTATGTATGTATGTATGTATGTATGTATGTATGTATGTATGTATGTATGTATGTATGTATGTATGTATGTATATGTGAGCACAATTTTACACACACAAAATAGGGTCTGCTATGTCAGCCAGCTTCTCATACAAAGTACAAACATATCTCATACAAAGTACAAACATATCTCATACAAAGTACAAACATAGTATAAGTGGTTTAGCATCAAAAATAACCAGCAAGCTCGCGTTGTGTCACCCATTTCCCTGATCTTCACTTCCTCGCCTGGTGCCGTGGATAGTTCATGCAAATGTCCAGCAAATGCGGGCTCCTTGGAGGACGATCTTCCAGGAATCGAAAATAAGAAGCCATCACCATCGAGTGTATCTGGTTATAAGGGGGCCAGGGTATTTAGATCATCAATGATGATTGTTTCTAAGGTTACAAATCTGGTGCCATCTTATTATAAGGGGTGATTATCTAGTTATAAGCCATCTCAAGGAAGTAAAGAATTTGTTTTATCTGATTATAAGGGGCTATTATCTGACACTTGTGGTATCATCACTCATTTACCCACTTCGATTTGTTTCCCAAGACAGCGCTCTCTCAAAAAAATGGAGTCTTTAGGTGGTGAGGAGCGCACAGGATCAGGGCCGCTGGTGCGCAGGCTTCTCTTCGATGTGATCAGTGCATGTCTTTGCAACCCATCATCAAAAGATGCTTGAGAAACAATCAAGATCAGAGTATGATGAATAGTGGTTACTGTAAACTATGTTTAAGAATGATTAAACTATGATTAACAATCAAGATTTGAAAGCACCATTGGTGGTGGTAGCTACTGGTACAAACCAAGGTTATCATATCACTGTTAGTTGGTACCTACACTTTATCAACATCATCGTCAATGGAAAGCAGCAGATGGAGTGCTTCACCAAACATCTCAGTCTGAGTGTCTTCTTGTTGGGTTATCACAGGTAAGCGGAAACCTGTGGTGTTTGCCGTTTGCAGGGCTGTACAATGATTCGTCAGGTATCACGAGGTGTGACTCAACCTGAAATTCTCCTGATCCCTTGCAAATCTTACTTTCCATTGCCTGAGCAATTTATCACAGAGGGCTATCTATCCCGTTAGTGGATGGGGCAACCTCGGACTACCCTGCCGTTAAATCTCATCACTTGGAGTTGCTATTTGTCACAAGCATTAATAGTGATTAATAAATGGTTCATTATGCTAATAAGATTTATGGCTCGACTATGATCATTAATGGCGTGAACAAAAATAGTGTGGTTAATAGCATTCATCATAGTTAACTTACATTAACTAACTAACCATTCATTCATCCCCCCAGCCCCCAGATGTCTAATCCCCCAGCCACTGGTTTCAACCAGAAAGTGTCTTCCAGGACTTTGGGGGCGACCGAAACTCAACCGGCTCCCAGCGTCTGCTGCTTGGAGATCACAAAGGTGGCGTTTTCCACCGAGTTCACGGCGATGACCTCGGTGGTCAATGCTGGGAATGAGGGTTCCAACAATGGCAACAATCAATGGTTCTATTCTTGGTTGTAATAATGGTTGTCAAGATAATGGTGATAATGGTGATAATTTTTGTAGAATAGCACTGGTGATAATGAATAGCACTGGTGATAATGGTTACCAAGACAATGGTTACCAAGATAATGGTTATCAATTATTCACTAATTGCTAGTCAGTCTTGGTATAGAAATAAGAATAGCAATTAGTACTGGTGATAATGGCAATTAGTACTGGGAAGAAATTTGCCATCATTGGTATAACAATTGTAATGCACAATCGTTGGAATATCATAAAACGTTTCTATTGTCGGGACAAATAGTATTATTGGCTACGACAAGAATTAGTACTGGTGAGAAATGGTAATTAGTACTGGAAGTTCGTACAATACCAATGATTGTATTTTTGGTTCTACCAAGAATGGTACTTAGTACTGGTGAGAATGGTTGTAGTCATGGTTGCAGTAACGGTTGCAATAATGGCAGTTGTAATGATGCCATCATACAAAAACCAAACAACAACCAGCAACAAGTATAACCATTGTGACGGCAGTGATGCTTGATGGTCGTGACATGCAGTGGTTTTATAGTGCTTGTGATGGCAATGGGAGGTCACGGCAAAAAAAGGCTGTACCAATGGGCGGAAAAAAAATGGTACAATTTCCAAAAGATCAGCTACTACCTTCTGGGAAACAATCCTGTAACAATTCACAATGGCCCTGATGGTGGCTTTTCTCCTACCAGGTTGGTGTACCCAAGGGTAATCCGCCAACAAGGCCAACTATGAAGCACGGGCACGGGTATTGTTAAAACATCTCAGACCCATAGTTGATACTGTGATTACATTGCTAATATTTGACACTAGTCGCAAATAGAAGATCGATTCCTGCAAACAACTTCCGATGGTGACATGTGACATTGAGATGGTTCATGAAAAACAATACCACTAATGACCGTCATTTAATCACCACCAACCACATATTACATCCCATCACCAATCATTCAAGCAGCTATTGACTTGTGAGACGTTGACGATCGTAACAACAACGCTTGTCAGTGGCAATAAAGATATTTGTGATCTCTGATCGCGATGGTTGAAAGTTGATGGTTCATGCTGGTACAAAAATCATTTGCCATTATGCTCACTATCACTATCGTACTATTATACCGATACGATAATGGTGTGTCTGTAAAATGGATAAATGTAATTAATTGTTCACAGTGGTGTGAATGGTCGCGGTATCAGTACTTTTTTGACTGATACCAGTAGTGGTGAAAAACACTGTCTGAACAATTGTACAGTAAAGATGTTTATAAATATTGCTTTTGATACTGATTGAAAAAAATCAGCAACACCAACTCCTGCTTTCTTTCCTACACTACAACAAGTGTTGCTACTGCTATTTCTGCTACTACTGGTATCCTACCAATACCGCAACCGCTACCACTACTACTGCTATTGCTACTACCTCGAGTACCTTTACCACAACCACCACCACTACGACTACAACTACTACGACAACGACTACGACTACGACGACGACTACAACGACGATTACGACTACAACTACAACGACAACTACGACGACGACCGCTACGACTACAACAACGAGTGCGACGACGACTACCACAACGACTACAACTACGACTTCGACTATCACTACCACTACCACTACCACTACTACTACCACCAGCACGACCACCACCACCACCACGGCTACTACTACTACTACTACCACTACTACGACTACTACTACTTTTATTACTTTGACTATCTTTTACTGCTACTACAGTACTCCTGCGCTCCTACTCCTACTCCCAGGACTACCCATAATAATAGTATCAGAATCAGTGCCTTCTACTAGCAGTACCGTAACCATGGCCCATTGCAGCAAATCCACTTGCACAACTGCAGACATCCAGACGCCCATCCAGACTGGCCATGCTTGGGACTATCTCCCAGTGATCTTGATGGGCAACCACCAGGATTGGTGCACGTATGTGCACGTGCACCCAATGCGTCCAACATTTTTCAAGTTCATGATCCTTGATCACAGTATGTGATATATAGATTTCATTCTATATCCTTCGTTCCAACATGTTCCAATCACAGGCAGCTCACGGTCACCAACCACAATGGGATTCCTGACGAGCTACCCCTGCTGCCGCCCAGGCTTGCCGGTACGGCCTTTCGACCTGAAAGAGTTGCCTGTCTCCACGATCCATGTCTTTGTCCTCACACGGGGACAACTCCGCCCCCATGCGGCTAGTTATGTCTTGTTGCATTGATAATATACATGTATAGAGATAGATAGATAGATAGATAGATAGATAGATAGATAGATAGGTAGGTAGGTAGATAGATAGATAGATAGATAGATCGATAGATAGATAGATCGATGGATAAATAGATGGATGGACAGATAGATAGATAGATCGATAGATAGGTAGATGGATAGGTAGATAGGCAGACAGGCAGATAGGTAGATAGGCAAATAGGTAGATAGGTAGATAGGTAGATAGATAGGTAGATAGGCAAATAGGCAGATAGGTAGAGAGGTAGATAGGTAGATAGATAGATAGATAGATCGATAGATAGATAGATGGATAGATAGATAAGTCAATATTATACATCTATATATGTATATGTTGATGCAAAACTAAATAAAGCAGGATGCAGATTTACATGCATACGTTTAGAAAAGTGTATGTGCGTGTGAAAAAGGCCATTAAAATCTTTTAAAGGCTTATGAATACATCCCAATATGGACGTAGATCCACGACCAGTTCACTGGTGAAGCCAGAGCTGAACCTTAGTATGCCAATAGTTAAGTGGAGAGAGCTGTTGCACATTGTGGGTACCTTTGTCAGAGGAGTGAACAAACAAGCATTGACTACTATCGACAGCTCAGCACGTTTGGTAAACAAACCCAAGTTTCAGCATGGATTATGATTGTCGACATCTTGGAAGTGTTGACACACACAAAGAAAAGCAGCTGGCCTTGAAAAACGGCAAACAACATGGCTCAAGCCACATCAAAAGCTTGGGAAGTGAAAGCAGCTGGTTTGTAGGGCATGACCCATGGTCCGGAACAATCAACAGCATAAACACTCTCTCGCACATTCGTCTCACGTGTGAGACCGGTGTCATAGCCGAGCCGTTTAGCTGTGCATAACAAATAAGCATTTACGTATGATATCTCCACTCGCTATATGGGTTCTTACATCATGGTATCTCCGCCAGCTAAATGTTGATCATGGTCGGTAATTTGGGATTGACTTCTATGCTTTCCATGCACTATAGGTCCTGCCAACCACCTGTTTATTCCGTGCCTTCTTTGGGTGTTTCAACGCTGGCTTTTCTCAGCAGTGGCAATGACTGATGCAGTCAAACACCTCGACTATTGGTCGTTTTATCGCGATGTTCCACAAAAGCCAGGTATTGACCATGATCAACCATTGTCCACCATGATCGAGGGTCATTCTGTGACATTCTTTGCCAGTGGCCATAAAACATACATAAGTATCAAGGAATAAATGACTCTGTTGAGTCCCCATAATCGCGGCCAGGATACTGGAAGCTTCTTGAAGTAAATCTTCCTCAGCTACTCTCAGTTGCGGAAACGAAACAAAAAGAAAAATCTGTGATATCTGGCACAGCGGCCTGACCAAGCTTTCACTGTGACTAACCAGCATGTGTCAGCTTGAAAGCGAAAGTGGTAAGATTCATATTCCGAAAGCTGGAGACCCAAGAAGCTACCGGCATCCACCATGGTCTCCGAAGCATGGATAATTTTCCCAGAAGGAGATCACCCTGAAATTCTGAGATGCAGAGATGGCACAACCAATCTGGATGGTTCTCAAAATAGGGGACCCCCTGTCGTCATCCTGTATTAGCCCTTTATACGGTAATAAACCAACCATAGCTTTAGGGTTCCCACTGGCTTGAGACACCACCATATAGTTGTTGAACCATTATTGTTATTGTTCGTCATTGTCCCTTGTCATGAACCGATGATTAACTACCATGATCACGACAAGGGCTAACAAGACTATTAACCACTAGCATGGTCATGGTCATTTAACCATTTATCAACCACTATTGCTAGTTATTAACCAGCTGTTTAACCATTCTTGTTCATTAGTTAACCACTAGTGTTAACCACTATTAACACTAATAATATGGTCATGGTCATTTAACCACTATTAGCCACCATAATCATGATTACTATTAACCACCATGGTCATTTAACCACTATCAACCACTATTAACACTATCAACCACTATAGTAGTTATAATATAACTATTAAACCTCTATTAACCACTATAGCAAAACTATTAACCACTATAAATCACTATTAACGCTATTAACCACCATTTAACCACTATTATATCTATCTAACCACTAGTTAACCACTATTAACTACCACACTACCATGATTAACGCTTCTATAGACATCCCGTGCCGATTCCAAGGCTCTGCTGGCCCAAGATGACATATGCCACGGTGACCTGCCGCCCAAGCAACAACGGTTAGCGCTGTGCCAAGCCGCCTGACCCTTCAGACCCTTCAACTTATAGTGGTTTTATAGTGGTTTTATATGGCTTTATAGTGGCTAATAATGGCTTTGTAGTGGTTAATACTGGTTTTATAGTGGTTAATGATGCGTTTCTGCGGTTTGGCACTTAGTTTGCAGCGTTCCTGGGAGCTACGAATGGTCTGTCTTCATCGTACCATTGGCAGCAATTAACTTTACAGTGGTTGAGGGGTAATAATAGGGGATAGTAAGCAACAATAATATTTTGTAAATCGAATGACGCGTGAAAGATTTATCATGAAAACAAAAAACAATTGCACGCTGTATCTGTCTGTCTATCTATCTATCGGTCCATCTATCCATCTGTCTATCGATGTCTGTACCTATCTGATACCGATCTAGTCCAAACCTATCTATATCTCTCCATAACTATCTATCATACCTATCTTCTTAAACTTAATCTATTGACTTCATAGAGTGAAACTAGCTCTGCTCTGGCACCACACACAGATCCGCCTAGCCCTGGCCAGCCCTTTTTCTGCCAGTGAAGACATGCGGCACTTCGCTAGTGAAGTCTATGGTTGAATTGGGAAGATCCAACAGACCTGGGCTATTTCCGAGCCACCTAGTAACAAATGATGACTGATCAATGGTTTGTTGACACTTGGTTGAGGAAAGAAGAGGACAACAATCTTCAATCTGGACAAACATCTCCCTAATGCTGGTGCACAATGCATATGTATACTGGACTGGATTATAGCTAATGAATAATCTGGAATCCATTAAGTCAATTAAGGTTTGTAGCAGCAACAACTTCCAACAAAAACTGCAAGGAGCCAACGGATGCAGATGTTCTTCTACGGGTTGATTAGTATTCTGCAACGACTGGATGCTGAAATATTGGTATTATTTTTGGTCATAATCAAGCGTATTTTTCCTATAAAGATAAAAAAAACTAACAGCGGCATCTACATGTAACAAACAACAATGTGACAATGTGTGACAAACCATTTGTTGAAATCTATGTTACCTACGATAGCAACAGTTCGTGGTAATTTGATAGACCATTTGTGGTAACCCAATTGATGAGAAAACTTGAAAGATTCTGACACCAATCCGGCTCGTTTTCGTACCAGCTCAGAACATGTTACTAGCTCAATTTTCTGGCTAGGCTGGATATTGGTTGACACTTCAGAGTCCTTTCGGCTTAAAAAGTGCCTGGATAAGATGGCAGCCATCCATTAGTTTCCTGATGCAGCTACGGGAAGCTGGGTTGATCCATATATTTACGACCAGGGATTTTGGGGGATATCTTTTCCTTAATGAAGCAATTGTTTGAAGAACCTCTTTGGATTTCACCTCATTTGGCCAATTCATCGTGCTCACTCGGCCCGTTTGTTCCAGCTCAGCTTCGATGTGGCTAGCTCAGGGCATGTTACCAGCTCGGGACCTCGTACCGGCTCAAGAGTTTTTTGTTTTTTGTTTATTTTCCGTTTTTTGCAAAATACTGAGCCTGTAACGTGGTCCTGAGGGCGTAGCGTGACCAATGTGTTTTTCCCGATTAAGAGTTCATGAATTAGTCCCATTGGCGTGAAAGCTCAGGTACATGCTACTAGCATCTACTAGCTCCGGGATTTCAGAAACAAAAATCCCGCAAAAAAACAACGAGAAAAAAAACAACACGAGGGCGTAACGTGCCTCAGTGATTACTATATAACAAGAATGGTTTCAGGGTGTTATTAATAGTGAGATGAATCCCACTACAGAAAACAAGAAAATTAAAATACTTCAGGATACTTCAGAATTTTCAGCGACAAACTTGGACACCATAGTTATTTTGGGTGGGATTGGTCCCGGTGGATTTCGAAAAACAGCAACAATTCAGTTGTTGTCGCTGCCTACAGTGATGTCTATGTAAAGTAACCCACGACTCACCAACAAAATATGAGCTGCCGGGGTGTCTTTGGAACCCAAAATCATATGGGTTTGCCCATACATGCTACACGCCCTTGGCTGGTTGGTTACCCGACTATGAATGATCCTGTAGGGATGGTTGGGGGTACCACCATATACGAATCATTTATACTATAACCATGGCTGTTTAGGAGTTGGATGGTGTTCATCTAGCGGCCTGCGGTGAAGTTCAACAGCTAATTGCAACAAAGGAAGAGCTGCAAATGCTCACAACTACCTTCTGCGAATGATTGATGCTTCATTGATGCTTGGTCATACTTAGTTTTTGCATAGTAAATTCTTATTTGATGCTTCGCTGAAGCTTAGGTGATACTGGGGGTGATGCTTAGGTGATGCTTAGTTGATGCTTAGGTGATGCTTAGTTGATGCGTTGCTGATGCTTAGTTGATGCGTTGCTGATGCTTAGTTTAGGCGCAGTTTATGCTTAATTACGTGATGTTTAGGTGATGCTTACTTAGCTGATGCTCAGTTGGTTGAGGCCTAGTTAGTTGAGGCTTAGTTAGTTGTTTCTCAGTTAGTTTATCCTGAGCTATTTCATTCTTGTTAGTCGACCGCTGTTTGATGCTTATATAGTTGTTGACTAGTTGATTCTTTGTTGATGCTTACGCGATGCTTCGTTGATGCTTAGTTGATGGTCATTGTTGGTTGATCATGGTTCATATCCCTTCCAAATTGGTAGTTTTTTGTCAATGGGTACCATGAACGGCTACATGAGATCCGATTAGAGCACCAATGACCCATAGTTAAGCATTCTGCAATGACCCAATAATCGTAGCTATGTTTGAAATGGTTTCGAGCATCTTTGCTAAGATGGCCAGACTACATTCAACCCACCCTGTAGGGCTATTTACCATGGTTACATCCTAGTTACAACCTCAGCTGCACATCCAAGTACCATTTCAGGCATGGAGCCACAACAAGTCCGAATGGAGCTTCCGTATATCTTTGCGCAATGGCCAAAACTCGATGTGTGCCAATGCAGCGGCCATCAAGCATTCCATCATGTTCTGATGGTCATGCTTCTGCTTTCAGCATCATGGCCACTAACGCGGCGGCGGCAATGGAAATACCCAGTTGCTTCAAGTAAACAATTGTTTCCATTGCCGCATTCGACCAGAGCGTCGGGATGTTAGGAATGCACAATTGTAGATATGACAATTCCATATGACTTTCACTTAAAAATATTTAAAAATCCATATTGCCATACAGTTTTGCGCAAAAAACATGACTATCCACGACTATCCATCCCCTCTGGCAAGGATTTCAAGCATGACAATAGCGACAATACCAGCCATCAGCTGGTACGCAAACCCCAAAATGGATCGGTTTCGTAGTGATTCAAGACTGCAGCCGGTAGATCGATATCTGGGCGCTCCAGCTCCAAGACCCAGACCAGACAACAACGTGGCTCCATGGTTTTTTTGCGTTTGAAAAATTGAGGAAACCAATCCTAGGGGTACCCGGGAGGAAGCAGCTTGCAGACTCCAACGAGAAAGAAACCGGGGCACCCGGCAATCAACAGCCACGAAACATTCGCGGATGATGACGGCTATGGGCAGCTAGGTTGGAGATTAATGACCAATGATAGGGTCCAAAATGGTTCAGGATGATGCTGCGGATGGTGATGGATGATGATGATGATGATGATGATGATGATGATGACGATGATGATGATGATGATGATGATGATGATGATGATGATGATAACGACGACGGTGGTGACGATCACGATGATGAGGATGATGATGACGATAACGATGATGATGATGATGATGGTGATGACGATGATGATAATAACGGTGATGATGACGATGACGATGACGATGACAATGACGATGACGATGATGGTGGATGATAAACGATGGATGATGGACGATGGATGATGGATGATGGACGATGGACGATGGACGATGGACGATGGCCGATGGACGATGGACGATGGCCGATGGACGATGGACGATGGCCGATGGACGATGGACGATGGCCGATGGACGATGGACGATGGCCGATGGACGATGGACGATGGCCGATGGACGATGGACGATGGCCGATGGACGATGGACGATGGCCGATGGACGATGGACGATGGCCGATGGACGATGGACGATGGCCGATGGACGATGGACGATGGCCGATGGACGATGGACGATGGCCGATGGACGATGGACGATGGCCGATGGACGATGGACGATGGCCGATGGACGATGGACGATGGCCGATGGACGATGGACGATGGCCGATGGACGATGGACGATGGCCGATGGACGATGGACGATGGCCGATGGACGATGGACGATGGCCGATGGACGATGGACGATGGCCGATGGACGATGGACGATGGCCGATGGACGATGGACGATGGCCGATGGACGATGGACGATGGCCGATGGACGATGGACGATGGCCGATGGACGATGGACGATGGCCGATGGACGATGGACGATGGCCGATGGACGATGGACGATGGCCGATGGACGATGGACGATGGCCGATGGACGATGGACGATGGCCGATGGACGATGGACGATGGCCGATGGACGATGGACGATGGCCGATGGACGATGGACGATGGCCGATGGACGATGGACGATGGCCGATGGACGATGGACGATGGCCGATGGACGATGGACGATGGCCGATGGACGATGGACGATGGCCGATGGACGATGGACGATGGCCGATGGACGATGGACGATGGCCGATGGACGATGGACGATGGCCGATGGACGATGGACGATGGCCGATGGACGATGGACGATGGCCGATGGACGATGGACGATGGCCGATGGACGATGGACGATGGCCGATGGACGATGGACGATGGCCGATGGACGATGGACGATGGCCGATGGACGATGGACGATGGCCGATGGACGATGGACGATGGCCGATGGACGATGGACGATGGCCGATGGACGATGGACGATGGCCGATGGACGATGGACGATGGCCGATGGACGATGGACGATGGCCGATGGACGATGGACGATGGCCGATGGACGATGGACGATGGCCGATGGACGATGGACGATGGCCGATGGACGATGGACGATGGCCGATGGACGATGGACGATGGCCGATGGACGATGGACGATGGCCGATGGACGATGGACGATGGCCGATGGACGATGGACGATGGCCGATGGACGATGGACGATGGCCGATGGACGATGGACGATGGCCGATGGACGATGGACGATGGCCGATGGACGATGGACGACGGACGATGGACGATGATGATGATGATGATGATGATGATGATGATGATGATGCAAAAATGAATCCAAAGTGCCTTGGCATGATTTCGCGTTTCAGAACATCCGTCTCATTATGGCCCACAGACTACGGACTTCTTGGCACAGAATTAAGTATCGAGGAGTACGCTTGGAGCCATGAACATTGCATTTCCGTCTACTCTGTTGAAACCATGGGAAATGTCAACCCCAACGTGACTGCTGACCTTCAGGACACAGCAGGAAGAGTTGGACTGCAGTCTATTCGACCAGAGGCGTCAACTCATCCGCAAAGGATGAACCCGCTCGAACCCATCCCTGCTCTCACTCACCACTGAGCTTGTTAGGTCCTCAATGGCGTCTGGCGACAACGGAGCACCTCGATTTGCTCTCTTAGGCGGGCTCCAAAGCGCCCGCTGCTTCTGGCCGCAACCGTGCCTGGAGGCATGTAGCTTGTCCAATCAGTGCCGAATCAAAACAGAGTAGGACCAGTCCAAGTCCCCATATTGACCAATTGCATAAAGCCAGTAGTTCATATTGGCTAACAATTACAGTAGCTGGTGGTAGGATAGTAATTTCAATTCGATTACAGTACCACCGGCAATCGGCAGGGCTTGCTCCAGCCTAGAAGTGTTGCCAACGGCATCTGTTTCAAGATGCGGCGCAGCCCTGCGTCTACTTCAGGCATCTTCCTCGAAGCCACTTCTTCTTCAAACATCTCAATGATCTCAGCGCCGTCAATGCCAGCATTGTTGAATCCACGACGCAGATGCGGTAGGACCACGGAAGCAAGATCTCCCGTCTCCTTGCTGTTGAGCACATCATGGTGAATCTTGACTGACCATGATGACTCTTCTAATCACTCTCCACCATGACCAGTTCTTACTATAGTTGACTGATGGTACTGGTTGCATCTAAGCATGAGCAATTGCAACCTCTGTGTAGCAATGCAGGCTGCTAGCACTCCGGACTTGCTGTTCATAGTTACAACACCCCTTGTACCGGTCACATTGTTGATAAAGCCGGGAGCATGTATACCAGTACAGTTGTGCCAAAACCCATACATCCATAACAGTAACGGGTAGGTAGTCGGCATGATAGTGGGAATGATACGCCCTGGACGAAGAACAACTTGTCAAAAAGCCAACCAAGTCGCCATTTTCTGCAACTGATCCCGCTGACGCTTGTCCGGATGGACCAAGCGAGCATGCCCAGCGTGGTGGCAGTAGCCACACGCATCTCCCATTTCGCAGGTTCCTTTCGCAAACCGGACGCAAGGGCGGTGGCATAGTATGGGATGGCCACGACTACCCGGGTTGGAAGGAATGGGATCCTGCACCCCAACCGCAGCATTCTGCGCATTGCCGCTGAGCACCACTGCTGGTTCTTGTACTGACGTCTCTGGCGGCTCTGCTGGCTCTGGCGGCTCTGGCGGCTCTGGCGGCTCTGGCAGCTTTGGCGGCTCTGGCACGGGATGCTGCAAGACTTGTGGATGTAGTGTTTGCCGTTGTGGCCCAAAGGTCAAGTTGCATCTGTTCTGCAACTCAGCAACATAGGCAGACGCTTCGGCTTCCAATTCCTCTTCGATGCTCTTGGCATGCCCGCAGCCACCAAGCTGCGGCCAACTTTTCGAGCGTGCCAAGAACCCTTCATGTGATTGTTCATCAATGAAGGTGCGGAGGTATTGGAAGTTCGCCATGCTAAGATATCTCACATATAAGGATGAAGAAGGGACGAGCACGACGCAAACTGAAGCCCAAACAAAAATGGAGTATGCAAATGTCGTGCCAGAACCACCTGTCTACATGTCCACCAGAGCGTCCCATCTCCAGGCAATTAGTGGCACTTCTAAGCTAAGTGAAGCAGAAAGTGTTTATTGGATTATTGCATCTTCCCCAAAATGGCAATATGAATAACACTCCAAAAGCAGCTCATTAAAACCACCAGCACTCTTCCGCCTAAGATCATGTTTCCAACATCATAGGTCAAGTCTTGCCACATCGTTTCCCGGCAGTTCACTCCTTTGCAGGGTGTCTGCATGACCAATTATGAGACAAGGTGCTGCTCCCCATCAGATTTGTCAAACATCATACCATCAAGACTGCTTGCCTTCGAACCCGGAGATGTTCTAACGCAACGACTCTGCAGCATTTGGGTGTTTCTCAAGTCACATGAGTACCTTCCACTTATCCAGTTTATTAGCCATTGATAGCAATAAACCAACCATAACCAACCTAACTATAGCTTTGGGCTTCCCAAGATCAGTCGAAACCACCTTTGACTCGCCAGTGACCCTCCCCAGCGACCTGCTGGGTCATCAGCTGCGCCGCGCTCAACCTGGACTCGCAAAAGGCATCATGCTCTGAGAGCCTCGGGTCGAAGCCATGGCCCCCAGGCCTTGACGGACGCATGGGGACCCCCTGGGACCCCCTGCACCACCCGGTGGACCCGTGATGAGTGGATCAACCTGTGGATCAACGAGCCTTGAACCGGTGATCCACGATGGATCTTGACGTGACCAGATTTTCACACCACTCTGTCAAGAGAAGCCGCCATTGTCAAAATGAACCAAGAGAAGTGCACCGAGTGGCACAAGCTTGTCGTTGGTATGGCGAGCCATCCGGTTTGGAAGGCATGCAAATCTCAGCCCATGTCCCTGGAGTATCAAAGTGAACCTCAAGGCATGGTGTAGGCATACTGCAGTGATCTGAAGTACACCCAGATCGATCTTTCCACCCAGAAACCTCGTTGGTTTTGGCCGATTTAGCACTGGATCTGGAATTCTAACATTGCTCTGTGGCTGATAACAGAAGATGAAAAACCAACAATGCCCACTTACTCATGGTTGATTTGAACCACTTAGCTTAACCATATGTCAATGGACCGTTGATAAAAACCGTGAATGCCCAGGCAATCACCACTTCATCACCTGATGAAGAACCAACATTCATAAACCATTTCATCATTGATAATACCATTGATAAGAGCCTTTAATTCATAACCAGTTCATCACCCGTTCCTGGCCAATCAATGGGTCGGTTCGATTCGTACACGCTGGCCATCGAATCTGGGTCTTCGAACGGCTCCTTGGGGATGCCCAACACCTCATCGCACGGCCGCTTTCCCTTTCGAGGCAGCTGCAAGGGTGGAATTCGATGCTTGTAACACTTGAGTCAGTGGATGAGAATCATTATAAGCATATGAACAGGTGAATCAATTGTGCAAATTTATTAAATTCATATGTAATAGTTTGTGCAGTAATAGTTGAAGCATATATGTTATCCACCGACCATGGTTGATAATGCATAATTACTAAGACATGCTAGTGGATAAAATAGTGATCAGTCATGGTGAATCATATGGCAAATGTAGGTCAACGATGCGGTTTGTCAATGTTAATCGTTCACATGGCTCGTGGTGGTTTGACTCATAACTTGTTTATAGATCCCCTGGTATCAACCATTGTTGGCTGGTTATAACGCATGTAAAACCCATATAAAACCATATAAAACCATATAAAACCCATATAAAACCCATATAAAACCCATATAAAACCCATATAAAACCCATATAAAACCCATATAAAACCCAATCTTGATGGTGGTTCGTCCAAAGCCTTGGTGGAGGCCCCTGTAGCTGGTGAGTGTCCCTTGTAGCTAGTGATGCTCAAGGGGTACCACTGAACGTACCACGGGACCCCATGTGGCGTGCGTGCTAATCGGTGGGCCTGGGGCCTGGGCACTAGTAGACCAACCATCAAACATCAACATTGGGTTTTATATGGGTTTTATATGGGTGTTATATGGGTTTTATATGGGCTCTATATGGGTTCTATATGGGTTTTATATGGGTTTTACATGGGTTATAACCAGCTAATAATGGTTGATACCAGGAGATCAATAAACAGTTTTGAGTCTTAACATTGATCTAAGACAAAATACACCTGTTTCGATGTTGTAAGGTGCAGCCATCATACGGCATCGTCCATGACGATACCCCCAACTTGCCATGTTCCTCCTTAAAAAAGACTTTTTCTTTTGGGATGCTACCCCAACTGCTTAGCTCATGCATTGAGGAGCCCGCTGTGAAGTTGTAGACGCACCAAATGCCGCAGCCCACGAAGAAGAAGAGGGACACCAGCCTGCGGGCAACGTCAGCTATGTGAGCTCAAAAAAGTCTGGCAACTCTACGATTGAGATCAGTGGCACATCTGCAGGTCTGGGTGGTGGTTGAACCACCCCGTCATGAAAAACATGTTTGTCAACGAACCAACCATTGGAAGATTTGGGCAAAATAACAAATGTTTAAAACCACCAACCAAGAATCCAGTTAAACAATGGACAATCTGGTTGGCGAAATAGTTCCACTACGTTCCACTATCAGTCACGTCCATCAATGTTTTGGATGGGTCAGCACACCAGCCCTGAGCGCCGATTTCCCGACCGGTGATCGGAAATGCGACTGAATCCACTCACATCCATATTAAGCTAATAACCCATCTATTTGGAGATGATAATGTGCTAACCCGAGCCTTCCACACCCTAAGTTATTATTGAATCATTATCGGTGATTTGCCCCGGTCGCTGATCCATGATCATTCGCACCATTGCTAAGCATTTCGCATTAGTCTAATCCATTCTATACTCCCAAACCTCGCTGCTTAAAAATGATATGGGTTGGTACCCAACAGCTTTTCATGGTACACCCTGTAAATGACTGGCGTCCTCATTGTCATTTGAACTGTTTATCTTGAAGCACCTGGGAGTACAAAGGATCTATCAGCATCTTCCGTTATCCAACTTCCTTTACAAACATCATTCAGCATCATTGATGAGACTAGCCATCATGAACCATCTTCCACAAGCATGAGCCAGCATGAACCATCACTATCCCCACTATCGTGGGTCCTTATCCTCTATTATTGACCAACATTCAATAACAATTAACCATCAATAACCATCATGACGAATCCGCCTGAAGGTTTTCATTCACTCTTCACCATGGCTTCGAAAGGGCACCAGCTGCTAGATGATCAACCCAAGCATCAACCAGCTGATTCTCCTTCACGATCTTGGTGTAGTAAGCTGCTTGAGCTGGTTAAGCTGGTTAAGTTTACGTTGAGGATGGGCCAATGTGGGTGATTGATGTGATTGTCCATCAACCTGTGGGAACAGTGCCACAAAGCGCGTTGCACATTTCAAATCTCACTTGCATGCATGCACCATAGATCGCTACCAATACTGAACTTTGCGGCTGTGCAGCTAACAGCTTCGCTTTCAGGTGTACATCATTGTCCTCTGGCAGTGACAATTTCTGACTTTTCATTTGCAGTTCGGGAATGGCAAGCATCACTGCCAAGTTACCTTGATGGCATAGTTGTCATGGCAGTGATTGATGGTGCTTACCAATGATTTCAAGGATCATTTGATGGCACGTGAAACAGACAACAAATCAAAGAGATTGATGGTGGTTACCATTGACCATGGGACCTGAGCTCATTTGTCTTGACTCTCAGCTACCGAAATCGACGGTCTTTCAGGTAGCGGCGCGGGTGCGGCGAACAAAAACCCTCAAGTGCAGGTGGGATGACGGATGAGATCCTGAATCATAGGATACACATTGATCAACATGGGATAAACATAGGATAAAGTGCCCAACATCATTGTTTTTAACAATCATCACCCCATATTATTAAACCCATATCCATAACAGTATCATTGTTCATAACACTTACAATGAACATTTAATATGGATAAAGTGCCCAATGTTCAGATGGCCCCGCGAACAAGGCATTGAATGGTTGGGAGGTCCAGCTGCAAACCCCCTGCTGTGGCGCGTTGACCCAACCAACTGGTTATGGAATCGCTCAGGTCCCGTAAGTGCAGTGGCAGAAAAGGCGCGGGGTATAATAACAATGATAATTAGCCTGATTAAATAACAAGACTTAATAACATTATTAGGGAATAAATAAGAAGACATTGTTATGAAAAAAGATGGAAAAATGATAATTAGCCTGTATATCACTCCTATTGGCAATAATCAGAGTAATTAATGACAGTAATGATAACAGCAATATAACCATGGTTTCTATTAAGGTAAAAGTGTCTGATAACAGTAGCAACGACAATTCGATGGAATCGTTCACAAATGATGTACCCTGGATCCCTGAAATGATCACTGATAGGAAGGGAAGGACAGCCCCGTATGCATCTCAGAAGCCTGTGTGATCTCACGGATGTTCACCCCTGGATTCCGGTCTTCGTATAAGCCTTGTGCTAGTGTTTCCAAAAATTTTCCTTTGGAAAAGGACAGGACATCTCTTGAGTGACTTGATTGTTTTGAGCACAGCTCATCTGGCCAAGCCAAACACTTTTGATTGGCCTTTTTGGCTCTCTTTCTTACACATGCTAATCGCAACTCCTGTTTTCGCAGGTAGATGATCACATACACCACATTATGATGGATACATGGCTCAAAAGTATGCGTGCATATCTAACATGTAAACACCAATGTGCACATACGTGCATATATATATATATATACATATGTACGAGTGTGACATTGGGTAAGATGACCCAAGATTTGCCTTCAAATATCAGTGCCCTCCACTCCCCCGTTTCGTACTAAATTCGCCAGTTCCACTTGACTCATCCACGAGTTCCAGACCAGGAAAAGCCTCAGGTCTCCAAAAATCTTCACATGGGCAGCCAGCTGGTTCTCCTGGATCCTTATATTGCTCCTGCTATGAGATATCAATTTTCATCCATTTTCTCAGGGATAATGAGATAATAACGAGATAATCATGACACAAGCAAATTCCCGGGCCAGAACTCTGAACTCTCTCTCTGACGCGCGTTCATAAGGGCCGGCCCCGAAAAGCAGAGCTCTTGTGATTGTGGCTATCGTAGGTAAAGAAGGTTGACAAAGGTTCGAACTAGTGATGAAACTAGGGACAAAGGTTACCGGCACATCGTTGATTGATATTGGTTGGTCAATAATTGCTAATGATTGTCAACAATCATGGTGACTGGAGGCCGATGATGGTTCATATTTCACTATTTAATCATGTATGCACAAACCAAAAACATGCTGGAAATCCGTCCAAGGCTAGATGTGGAGAGGGGATGGATGTTTGCCACCAGCATATCATGGAATATCATGATCTGATTAAACAAGCTAACTGTCTGTATATAATGGCTGCCATGGCTGCCACCTGTGCCTCTGGTATTCTGGAATATCGCTGAATATCATGAAATATTGTCAAGAATCCAAAATCCTGAAATATAAGTGCAAATAAATCATACAGTATCCATATAGCCGTGGGTTAGATATCCTGCACCCCTGGCTGTTCACACCCCATAACCCTACACTAGTCCAACAACGTTGGGACGGTCGCCTACCCATGGTCTACGGTGGCTGCCCTGGATGACCAGCTGTGGATAACGAGAAACCGATGAGTTGTGGTTTACTGCAGCTGGTGGTTTCAATAGACTTCAGTTCTGACAAAATATGCTAGTTAACCATCTCTAAGGTCGAAAAATGTTGAAAACCACCAGCTAGTTGATTCATGACGTGGTTGACAAAACTCTCAATCAGATGTTTTTGTCAAAATAGCAGTACCCCCTGCTATCATCCAATTAAGTAGCAACCTATAGTAATAAACAAAACATAATTTTGGGGGTCCCTATTTTGAGAAACACCCATATTGGTCTTGTTGCTTATTATCCACTATTATTATCCATTATAATCATTATCCGTATAAAACAGCATAAAACAAAAAACAATAAACCATTCTCAAAACCGTATAACCCTTTAATCAACCCCCATATAACCATTTATAACCATATGAAGCCATATATAACCATATATAACAAGATATAACCATATATAACCATATATAACCGTATATAACCATATATAACCATATAAACCCCCAAAATAAACCTTCTTACGGCCAGGAACCACCCGGCCCTGGTTGCAGGGCCGATGGCCACTGTTCCAGCCGCCAGTTCTGGGAAGCCCCGGCCCCTGAGATGTGGAGGTCACCGCCACGCAGCAGGTGCTCCAGCTGAGCCAGCTCGCAAAGCTCCTGCGCCGGGATTAGTGTCAGGGTGATCAGGAATGATGGTTGATAGTAATGATGGTTAATGATGGTTAATTGATGGTTAGTTGACGGTTAATTGATGGTTAATTGATGGTTAATTGATGGTTAATTGATGGTTAATGATGGTTAATTGATGGTTAATTGATGGTTAATTGATGGTTAATGATGGTTAATTGATGGTTAATGATGGTTAATTGACGGTTAATTGATGGTTAATTGATAGTTAATTGATGGTTAATGATGGTTAAATGATGGTCAATTGAAGGTTAATTGATGGTTAATTGATGGTTAATTGAAAGTTAATGATGGTTAATTGCTGGTTAAATGATGGCTAATTGATGGTTATTGATGGTTAATTGACGGTTAATTGATGGTTAATTGGTGGTTAGTTGATGGTTAATTGATGGTTAATGATGGTTAATTGATGGTTAGTTGACGGTTAATTGATGGTTAATTGATGGTTAATTGATGGTTAATTGATGATTAATTGATGGTTAATGATGGTTAAATGATGGTCAATTGATGGTCAATTGATGGTTCATTGATGGTTAATTGATGGTTAATTGATGGTTAATTGATGGTTAATTGATGGTTATATGCAGTTAATTGATGGTTAATTGATGGTTAATTGATGGTTCATTGATGGTTAATTGATGGTTAATTGATGGTTAATTGATGGTGAATTGATGGTTAATTGATGATTAATTGATGGTTAATGATGGTTAAATGATGGTCAATTGATGGTTAATTGATGGTTAATTGATGGTTAATTGATGGTTAATTGATGGTTAAATGATGGTTAATTGATGGTTAATTGATGGTTAATTGATGATTAATTGATGGTTAATGATGGTTAAATGATGGTCAATTGATGATTAATTGATGGTGAATTGATGGTTAATTGCTGGTTAAATGATGGCTAATTGATGGTTATTGATGGTTAATTGACGGTTAATTGATGGTTAATTGATGGTTAGTTGATGGTTAGTTGATGGTTAATGATGGTGAATTGATGGTTAGTTGACGGTTCATTGATGGTTAATTGATGGTTAATTGATGGTTAATTGATGGTTAATGATGGTTAATTGATGGTTAATTGATGATTAATTGATGGTTAATGATGGTTAAATGATAGTCAATTTATGGTTAGTTGATGGTTAATTGATGGTTAATTGATGATTAATTGATGGTTAATGATGGTTAAATGATAGTCAATTTATGGTTAGTTGATGGTTAATTGATGGTTAATTGATGGTTAATGATGGTTAATTGATGGTTAATTGATGGTTAATGATGGTTAATTGATGGTTAATTGATGGTTAATGATGGTTAATTGATGGTTAATTGATGGTTAATGATGGTTAATTGATGGTTAATTGATGGTTAATGATGGTTAATTGATGGTTAATTGATGGTTAATGATGGTTAATTGATGGTTAATTGATGGTTAATGATGGTTAATTGATGGTTAATTGATGGTTAATGATGGTTAATTGATGGTTAATTGATGGTTAATGATGGTTAATTGATGGTTAATTGATGGTTAATGATGGTTAATTGATGGTTAATTGATGGTTAATTGATGATTAATTGATGGTTAATTAATGGTTATATGATGGTTAATTGATGGTTAATTGATGGTTAATTGATGGTTAATTGATGGTTAATTGATGGTTAGTTGATGGTTAATTGATGGTTAAATGATGGTTAATTGATGGTTAATGGATGGTTAATGATGGTTAATTGATGGTCAATTGATGGTTAATTGATGGTTAATTGATGGTTAATTGATGGTTAGCATCTGATGGTTAATGATGGTTAAATGATGGTTAAATGATGGTCAATTGATGGTTAATTGACGGTTAATTGATGGTTAATTGATGGTTAATTGATGGTTAATGATGGTTAATGATGGTTAATTGATGGTTAATTGATGGTTAATTGATGGTTAATAATTGATGGTTAATTGATGGTTAAATGATGGTTAATTGATGGTTAAATGATGGTCAATTGATGGTTCATTGATGGTTAATTGATGGTTAATCGATGGTTAATCGATGGTTAATTGATGGTTAATTGATGGTTATATGATGGTTAATTGATGGTTAATTGATGGTTAATTGATGGTTAATTGATGGTTAATGATGGTTAAATGATGGTCAATTGATGGTTAATTGATGGTTAATTGATGGTTAATTGATGGTTAATTGATGGTTAATTGATGGTTCATTGATGGTTAATTGATGGTTAATTGATGGTTAGTTGATGGTTAATTGATGGTTAATTGATGATTAAATGATGGTTCATTGATGGTTAATTGATGGTTATGTAATTGATGGTTAGTTGATGGCTCATGGATGGTTAATTGATGGTTAATGGATGGTTAATTGATGGTTAATTGATGGTTAATTGATGGTTGGTGATCAGGAGTGATCAGGAGTGATCAGGCGTGATGATCATGGCTTGATAGGAATAGTAATGAGTAATGATGGTTAATTAATAATGGTTGAAGAATAGGGGGCCCAAAATGGACCAACAAGAGTTGGGAAGATGGTTGATGGATTGAGTGGTCGATGATGGATTGATAGGAATGAGTAATGGATTAATTGATGGATTGATAACAATAATGATGGTAAATGATGATTCAGTATGACTATATAATAGGAATCTCATGTTGATAGTGGATGTGAATACTGTTTGTTCATGGGGGATAAGGACCAATATGGACCAACAATCTTTGGAATGATAATGCATAATATCAGGATAAGGATAGATAAGGACCAACATGAACCAATACCTGGGAGAATGACGCTTAATGATCGTAAGTGATGGTGAATGGCCAAAAATAGGGGCGAAGGACCAACGATACTGCGAGAATGATGGCCAGCGATGACTAATGATGGTTATTGATGACTGATAGGGGTAAGAACCAACTCAACACAATACCAGAGAGTTGTAATGGTTCATGATGGTAAATGATGGCTAACAATGAGTAGGGTTTAACCACCAACAATACTAGGGACAATAATGATGATTCAAGGCAAATCCATATGCATTCAAACCACCCTTGATTCTGCGGGCTCATGGTGATTTGCCATCAAAAATATTCTGCAGATACTCTATATGAATATGGGTTTGTCCATGTCCAAAAGTGGTGCACCCCAAAACACTGATGGCTTCCTTTTCAATAATGGCTATCTTTTGGATGGTGAGTAGGTACCGCTATTTATGGACACAACCATATAACAATCACATCAAAAATCATCATGGCCAATGAGGCTTCATGTTAACCAGGATCCAGCTACAGAGACCTCAATGAAGTCTCCAACTGGTTTGATTCAAAATCAACACTGAAAGCTGCTAAAAAAAATCGCTTATGCCGATCTGGGTCTGTCCATTGTGCATGGTATCAACCGCGACCTGCCATCTGCCTCAAACAAAAGTACATCTTCTCGAGAGATCTGTTTTGCGGACTGAGTCTGAGTGAACAAGCAATGGTGATTAGAATGACGACAGGGACCTTCTACCTTCAAATCCGCCCTGGTTCTTCAAAAAGAACTCTAAACAAATTCAGGGAGGCAACTGGAACACTGGGGTCCAGTGCTGCAGATTCTTTAAAAAAAACACTTTTCAAACAACTTGAGGTTCCACCTGTCAAGCTCTCAGGTTGTGTTTTATCGCATGATTTAAGGTGGACTTGAAAAGATACTTGATTCGAGGACTTAATTTAAGGTGAAATTGAAACGTATTTTTGCTCCTCAATTTTTGGATACGCACAATTTCTTGCATCAGCCTTTCCGCTCATGGGCCATGTCAATCACATCTTGAGATGCTGCCCCTGGTTGAGCCCCTTCAGAGCTGGGATTAGCACATCCACAAAAACCACGGCGCATGAATACGGGCTACCGGCTTCTAGGAAACAATCACTCTTCGATGGTTTTTTGGAGGTAGCCTTCCTATCAATGAAGCAGAGCTTTATTCACTTTTTGGAGGGTAGCCACTATGGATAAACCAGGGGTTCACCCTATGGGTCTAGTTCACTGGTCCTTCCTCTCACCCAAGGCTTCATTGATGCTGACTTCAAGCGCTGTCCCACCGGAGCCTTCATTCTGTTCCGTTGCTTGCTGTGCAGATCGAGGCTTTGGAGCAAGACATCCCACAGAACCTCAGCGGGCTGAGCTGGTTGCTACCAGGGTATCCCAGGTCCCACCAAGAGGATATCCCACTGGGAAACCAAGCTGCTCAACCACCATCTTAGTTTCCATGAGAGTATCATGCTTGGCGATTTCAAATAAGACATGGAAGTGGACCACTCGCAAAGATGAACATCTTCAGATGGTGCTGATTTCAAGGCTCCCGCTGGGTGATTACAGGGGCTCACTTGAGGGTACACCCGTATCGTCTATAAACAAACACGAAATATGGTCAAATTTTTGATCCAAACGCTTAAATCAGGGTGACCCAGAGCATGTGCAAATATTTGACAAATATTTGATCCCAACGCTTCAATAAGACTGTCAAGTCTGGCACAGCCTGCGCTGTGTGTGTTGCTGGACCCGCTCTGCAGGCTGGGCTCGCCGGGCGAAAACATGTCTGAGTCGACTGAAGAGACCCAGCTGATACTGGTTGATGCCTCGGGGCTGGATGAGCTGACACAGGGGCGATTCGCCCAGTGCCCAGTTTTCCGGTTGGTGTTTCATAGTAAACCAGCTGAATAGACACGTGGCCAAGTGGCCAGTCAACCGTTATCCGGTGTTCAACCAGCCAATACTTTGTTAATCATGAGCTGATCCTGCTTTCACAGGAATCCCAGTTCACAGAAGATGAATGAATTATTGAACCACCGGGGAAAGACAGCTACACCGAAACTCCAGGTCACTTCACACCTTACTCCTGGCTGTGAGCAAATCCAGTCATGAGCAGCATGGTCATACTGTGTCTGGATTGGAACTACTACCCATGTTCTTTCGGTGATTGCTATTGACCCAAAGATGTTGGTCATTGTTGGTGTCATCCTCTGTGAACAACCATCAAATATTACCAACCGTTGGTAACCACGCATCAACAATTCATCAACCACGTCGAATTTTCAATGAACGATAAAAATGTATCATCTGGGATTGTGATGGGGGGGCACCACGAATTGAATCACTAAGATGACTCGACTCGCTTGACATCTGTGTGTAGAAAACACATGCACAAACATATGTTGCAATCATCATAAAATTGTAGCATCAAGTTGAAACATAAAAATATCTACCTGAGGATTGAGTTCTGAGAGATCGGAAGGGCATAGCAGGCACGGAGGAACGTTAAATGCTTCCGCATACGAAGCATCATCAACTGACCTTCTCATGATTCATCATCTTTCTCATTAAGCCATCATTAACCATCATTAACCGTCATGATTCATCAATTAAGCCATCATTAACCGCCCCTTTCTCACGCTCACTCTCTGCAGCACCAAGCTGTGAACGTATGCTGTTTGGGCAGCTCCCTAAGGCCAGACCTTGAGGTGCAGCGGAGCGCCAGAGGAAAACCCAAGCTTTTCATCGTTGATCAGTGATTAATATGGATAAGCAAGCTATTAATATTCATAGTTGCTATAAGTAATTGATCATTGATCTTTGATCGATCTTTGGGCAGCGATTCATGGCAGCTCAGATATTCATGGTTAATCAGCCTTGGATCCATAGCAATCCTTGTGAATTTTGTTCTGCTACACGAATCGGTGGTAGCACATTGTGGGCACAGCAGGAGAGCAGCCTTTTTGGCGTTGATTCTTGGTCAGGGTGTTCATCATTCACGGGAATCACAATGTTCACAGCTCGGTATTCCATTGTTATGCTTATACAAATTGTATAGTAGCTATTCCAATATTCTGTTACCAAATAGATGTAGTGATTCTACTACAACTCGGTATGACAATGTAACATGATGCCTTCTTGGTGTTTGCAATGACTCATCTATCCAGTGAAGGGGCTTGTTGAAGAGATTACCGCAACTGCAACTGCAACTGACGGCTCTCTAGCAGCCAGTTGCTTCGCCCTGGTTACTGCCAAACCTGATGTGCTGACCCACTCGCGCATGTGCTATGCCAGTGCCATGCCAGTGCTACAGGCAGTTAGTAAGGTGGTGGTCCTTCACTGGCAATTATATTATATATATAGATTATGAGTAGTAGGCTTATAGCGTAGGAAAAAGCATGAAGTGCACATGGTATTGGTGAACCATTGCAATTGCAGGCTAGACAGGTTGATGCGGTTTTGGCATTCAAGAGTAACTAGCTTGTATTTGGATTGATTTGGGATTACAAAACCATCGGTAGAATGTTACATGACATGGCGGCTTCGGCAAGGCTCCTGCCATGCTCCTGCCGTTTTGGAATGGACTGTGCGAGTAACCACAATGATAACCACAATGAGTTGCAAGCAGTGCGAACACAAAAAAACCGATTGAAGCTGTATGCCTACCAAAAAAAGAAGTGACTGAGATCTCTTCTTCGAAACTTGGTCTATCAAATTGAAGCTCTGTGGCACCGAAAGCCACCGACATGGCCAGGTGATCACAAGCCTCTTGGACGCCACACTAAGGCGACAGCTTTGATCACCTGCCAGCGAGGTCGCCAGTTGGCCTGGCAGCCCTTTATAATTCTACTTGTCTCCAGTGAAGCCCAAGAGTCTGAAGATTCCCTAAACTTAGCTTCATAAGATTCGATAACTTAGCTTCATCAAGATTTTATAAGATTTCTATAAGATTCTCAAGTCCACTTTTCGCGTCTCCCTAAACTTAGCTTCCTGGAGTTGCAACCCATCCGAATTTCATCCGCGATGCGCGGCTTAGATGCTAGAATCGGCCGAAACAACCAGGCCTCCTATGGCTGTTGAGACAACCTAGGCTCCATAGTTTTTTATCAATGACCAGGCCTCCTTTAGATGCTGGAATCAACTCGCCTCCTATGGTTGTTAGATGTGATGTGGGTCATTGATGGCGAGTTTGCCGTGACTACAACTTCGTTGATCCTCACTCGGCATTCC
>VSDK01027838.1:193234-242675 GCA_009767595.1 Symbiodinium kawagutii | reverse complement strand
CCAGCCAAGTCGTGGCGTACCAAGAACTCAGCTACCTGTGTCAGCCCAACAAATAGAGGAAGCTACCTCTGTAACTCTTTCTTAGTTCTTGGAATGTCATGACTGGAGTTACGGAGGTAGCTTAGTCAAAGACTTTCACCAACTGGTCAACCAGAGGGTTTCCTTCTTTTGACCAGTTGGTGAAGTTGGTGAAGTTCACTGATCTAGATTTTCTATTGGATTTTTGCTCCCCAGGCGCTGCACCCATGGGCCTTGCTGGCTCGCCACCATGCTTTCCAGTTCAAGCTGCAAATCACAAGGGCCCAGAATGAGTCCTGACGTATTGGTGACTGCATAATTACAAAGTTTGACCTGCTGTCGGCTATGAACCTATCATGACCCATCTCCCTTTGATCCATTTGTTGGTCAAACATTTTGGATATCGTGAAGATTCATTGAGAATTGATTCCGTGATGGGTAATCAGTGCACAACAATTGACAATAAATGAAGATGGCTAATCATTGTGCATACATGAGTGTGTCATGGCATCATAATCATTTGAGTGAGTGTGAATGAATGAAGATCTATATATCTTCAGAATTCAACTGTGTAGGACAAAAAGAGCAAAATCGACAAAAAACCAAGGTTGTTGAGAATCCAACCCAAGAATGGCAGAGAAGTGTTGATGGCTATGGTCTACTGTCAATCATGGTTGATAATGGTTGACAATTGTTGATATGATGGTTCATGAAGATGTTTGATAATAGAGTAGTAATACTTCATCTTTGCCCCACCAACCCCCTCCTTGATTGCCAAGCTCAGTCTGCTCGGCACGAGCACAAAGGAAACGAAGGTCCTCAGGAAGTTGCGGTAGCTCCGGAATCCACCAACCAACCAACCAACCAACCAACCAACCAACCAACCACCCAACCAACCAACCACCAACCAACCAACCAACCAACCAACCAACCAACCAACCAACCAACCAACCAACCAACCAACCAACCAACCAACCAACCCAGCAGGGCGTTGAGTGACCCAAGGTTTTGTGGGCCAAAGTCTCAACATGGAGCTGTGGGATCACGGGACCACAACGCGCCACGAAAGAGAAACATTCACACGTTGCTAGGTTCCGAAATATCCTAAATGCTAACGGAAGAGCACCTGGAATATTTCGTCATGTTTCAATCGCCTGGTTGTTTATGGTTATTGATGGTTGATGGTTGCTGATGGTTGATCAACCATCACACCTGGAAAGCTTCAATGCCCCAGCGTGCCCCAGCTCCTGTAGCCTCACATCGGCTCTGCGCTGGTTCAGTGGCAAGTCCACCGTGACCGCGCTCAGCAAAGCCAAATTCCAAGGCTTCGCCTCGCGCCGGTGGGAGATCCTCAACATGCCCCCGTGGATCCCCCGGAAAGCTGAAGATGGGTCCATGATGAGCATTGACTTTCCATGATGAGAAATACCCATGATTTGTATCAATTTGTCGATTTTTTCTCCATGATCTCCCATGATCTCCCATGATTCGCCCAAGAAAGACTTTATGTCTGCATACAACTTGCAAAAAATGCAGAGAGCAAGACCATGGCTGGTCAAAATGTTCCTGTCAAAAAGGAATGGTCGCTACTGTACGGGATGTCCTTGACTGGTGTACCTTCAAGACTCGGAGAAAAAGAAGTACTTTGGACTTGGGGTGCGTCTGGGGGTTGCCATCACCGACACAGCGGACCTCTGAGTCGTTCATTTGGAAAACTATTTCGATGTCCTGCACCCTCAAGTTGAGACCTCAGAACTGTCCCGGTTCATGTACGGTTCATGTTAAGAGCAGCGGTTTTTACTTGTCAAGTTCATGCTGATTCCTGATGGTTGATGGCCATCGTTGATCATGGTTGTTGATGGTTGCTGGTTGATCAGAAGTGCTGTTGAGTACACTTGAAGATGGTAATAAGATGCAAGAAGTAATTATTTTATCATTGAGAGTCATGGATTATTCATTGATTGTTCATGATGCTTAGTACCGGTTGGTCATGGACAGTTTGATCATGGTAGTGGTGAACTCATCGAACCATGATGTGTCAGCAGCGACTGATGGATGAGGCTATTGCTGAATGTCTGGTGGATGGCAGGTGAATGGTACGTGAATGGTAGATTCATGGTTGCTCCAGTGGTTTATGATGCTTAGTGTTCCATGGATGTTCAGTGGTTGACAGCTGGTGACGGTTGATTTCTGGTTGGTCAAGCATGGCTTTTGATCCACAAGATGGTTTTTAGTTTTTACACAATAACAATAGAGATAGAGTGCAAAGCTGGGACAAGTGGAATGTTCATGGCGGTTAGCAGTCCATAGTGACAGCATATCAACTTCTGACTGGGAGGGCACCACCGGGTACACGGGAACATTCAAACAAAATGGCTGAACGGATTGGAAGAGGATCCGTTCTGTGAACACAACAGGAGCACATGGCTCAAAGTGCAACAGGGTGACATACGAATGGTTGCCAGTTACCACTTAATGATGACTACCCATCCTTGAAAATGGCCTAATGTTGGTTGAGCACGGTGTGCATGCATCAGTCGTCCAACAATGTTGTTTCAGTTGCGTCCCTCTCGCAACGCCCATTTTCCCAGTAACATTCAACCCGCAGCCGTACCATCACTAGATGCTGCCACCCGGTGTAGCCATATCACAGAAGCCACGTGATTGCAATTGCTTATCCTGAAATAAAATTCACTCCCTGCAATGGAAGATCCAGTTGTTTGTTCTGTAAACCTCGCATGTTTCATGGTAAACACCAGCTGTTTGTGGAAAAAATGGCCACCATGAAGGAAGTTGTGGAATGTTGTGGATTCCATGATTTCTGTTTGTTTCCAGGGCAGCTTCACGATCCCTCCCACAAACAAACCAAAAAAACAGCAACAATAAGAAAAGAACAAGAACAAGAGCACATACAAAAGCAAAAGGGGGTGTGATTGTTTGATATGATTTTATCAGCCGTGGTGTATCCTCATTGCTGGATCGTGTCAATAACATTACTGTTGCAATGGCAAATTTCTTCCATTGAGAATCAATGGTTGAAGAGCACAGCAATGTCCAAAGATTCGGTCTACTGTTGGTTCCACCGTCTTTGAATGAACATGTTCTGTTGAACGATGGATGTACGGTAGAAGTTTTTCCAAGCAGTCAGATCCTAACAATCATCAACAAGGACAATACGAAAGCAGAGAGTTTGGCGGCTGCGTCGCGCGGCTATTGAGGCATCTCATCAGCAAAGGTTGGCCGGAAACATCACGAGGAAGTTCCACAGGTCTCCTTGCGATGTGGTTGATAACTTTTCCCCTCCGGTCGTAGCGTGGTCCCATACCATGGAATTCTTCTGTGGCATTGCATGGGGAATCGTGGCTCCAAAACATGGTAGCAAACACCCACGCAGCGCGGCCTGTGTTTCAGTTGTATCTCCATAGTTTCGCTGATGACAAGCCCCTACTGTCGATGAAAGAAAGACTCGCCACGTTGAGCGTAGTGGTTTATTCGCTTCCCGACAGGTAACTGGAGTTCTTGCATCAACGCGTGTGTCCATGCTTTACTCATTGCTAAACAAACGTATTTGTTAATGATGGTATAGAAATTAGTCATTTGTTAATGATCTTATTGAAATTAATTGCTAAGCAGACATATTACTGGCATCATTTGCGCTTATATTCAGCATTTGATCAATCGTCAGCCAACATTTTTGCCTCCAACCATATTGAAGCGTATGACCATTTCCAACTATTTTCAACAGAATCCAAGCAGTGTGAGAAAAGAGTAACCAGTGCAAAGTGCATGTTCGACGTGGCAAAACTGGCACCGCAGAGTCCAAGCAAATTCAGCTGCAGCTCCCCTGTCATACAGAAGAAAAAGCAGCAAAAATTGCAGAATCGTATATATAGTTATATGAAAGTAGCTGCGCGTTTGTTTTCTAGGCATTGTACCACATATACATATAACCACGTTATAGAAATACGAGTTCAAATGCAAATGTTGATACGCGAATCAACTGATCTGTGAAAAGAGCCATATGTTTCGGGATGTTCACTAGCTACTTTCAATGGCCCACCGCCATATCTCCCCTACAAAGCTGGTTAGTAAGCCATCTAACATCTTTTGAGCATAGTCATATCTACCATTTGCCTGGTAGTTACCCATAAACAAACTTAGCTATGGCGTAGATTCTGAGGGACTTATTCAAGCACGACGCATGGTAGACGCAGAATGGAGATGTTCATCAAGTCACAGCCTACTAAAGACCACCGAAAAATGCAAAAATGTGCATTTAGAAAAACATCAAGAAGCTATCTGGTCGGTGGCTTCAACCCCTACGAAAAAGATTAGTCAACCAACCAGTTGTTAAAACAATAAGTAGGGAAAATATTTTGTTCTTGAAACCACCAGCCAGCTATATATTTTCGGAGTCCTTGACGGATAGTCCATGCATGTCCATTATCTCAACAATATAATCACCATCTCAGTCTGACAGTCTGAATGGGTCGACCGTCTGCTGGTTGCAGGTTGTCTCCACTATTATTCAAGCCAGTTTTCGTTTAGTCTTTACACTGTTACACAGGTCTCTCAGTTATACAGCATATAGTTTTGACTTTGACTCCTCGCCAGTTGGTGTCAAGCTGCACGTCATGCTGTTGGCTACTCCGTGAGTATCTTTCCTTGTGGGTTGTCAATCACTATGGTTGGTCCATATTAATGCTTCTTCATCGTGAAACACCATCCGCAATGGTTTCTGATCTGCAACTATTAATTTCACGTTTGTTAACATGAAGTATAGTTGTGACTGAATGATACTAGCCAGTTGATTGATCACATATTGCCCTTCACCCAACTCTTCTTCACATTACTAGCAATTATTCACAGTGTCAAAACTCTTCATACTAGCTGACAAATCAGAATGCAGCTCTTCAAGGCAAGCGTCGCTGATTGGATGTCTCGCGCAGCTTTATCCTCAGCACCGGTCCGGGCTGAGGCATGATTGATGATGGGAATGGAGGCTTATGAATTTAGTTTCGTGGCTACAATGACGGAGATTAATGCTTGTGACATAAAATTGCTTTAAAGCCATGTTGTTTTCATGTTGCATTGTTCAATCTAGGTTTCCTGAGAGGAGTGCGCCGTCACAACCGAGCCGGTTAGAGCGTATTGTTCACTCTGCAAATATCAGAAGAGAGGCGATCTTGGCCCAAGTTAGAAGTACATAGTCCCACTATGTCCCCCTCCAGTATGAACACAGAAAACGCAGGTATCCTTTAGTGAGTGCCCATCAAGCACCTCTAGATTGGAACTTCCGGCGGGAATTGGATACAGTAACAATTCCAACCGACTTCGGATCACTGCATGCGCATGCATGTATGTATATATATACATATATACAAAGCATATATCATGTTACTGAAAGACAAACCAAGCAATCAACGTATATCCACTACTAATTTATAAACCATGAACCTCATTGAACCTCTACCGACCCCTTTGCTTTCAACTCCCAAGAAAATAGCATTTTTCAGACATGAATGAGGGGCCTATGGAAGTCTTCCACGGTGCCCCAAGACGAACAAGTGTGGAATTCCAAGCTGCAGAGTGTGAACAGGGGTGCCCCATGGTGCCGCGCAACAGAAAACCCGCGTCTTTTGTCTAGAGAATGATGTGATATGGATACCTGGTTGGTGGTTTCAACCCCTATTCAAAATATTAGTCAACCAACCATTTGTCAATGATGTTTGGAACCACCAACCAGATACAAATGGGTACAGTACTTCATGCTTAATGATGATTAACGATGGTCAATGGTGGCCAATGATGAACAATGGCTAACAACGGATGGAGTGGTCACAACATTGCCAAAGAGTCACCTCCAAAGCTCGGGGTGGGTTACAACAATGGTGTCAATATTGCAAAGCAACAACGTCCCTCTTACGCATTGTGGATAATGGACGAAGTAATCATGTTGATGGCTGACGTCAGTCAACAATCGTTGCAATACTGCCAGAAATCAAGCTGATGCTGAATGTTTATGATGGTTGATGATGACTGCAATATACTTTCCAGTAATAATGTTGAGGGTCCGTGATGCTTGACACTGGTTGCAGTACAACCCGATGGTGATGGTGAGTACTGGCCAAGTATTGCCGACTAATGCATACGGTTGCTAGTAAATGATGGGGAGTAGTACCTAGTCAATGAATATTCATGATTGCTCAGTCGACAATTTATGGCTGTCAACCAATACCTGATTTCTGGGCGTGAGGCAGCCAACCATGGACTCATGCCCATATGCATTGGGTGACTGGTGGTCCCCTGTTGGTTGGTTGGCTGATTGGTCTCCGGTCTGCAGTTGAGATGCCCAATCTCTTACGCGACATCGTAAAAGGAAGCGGCGTGCACAGATCTGGAGCTGCAAGCCGCTCAGTCTTAGTTCCACCTTCAGAGCAAGCATCCATTGCAAGGCGTTCAAAGAGTGGAAGTAAATCTGGGGATAAGAGGCATAATACATTCATGTATACAAAATTGTGCCTGCGTAGTTGTGTGCAAATAGATGTTCATGTATATACGTCTGTATGCATGTGTACAATGCATTTGCGTATTATATACATTATATTTGTTTGTATATGCGAAAATGCAAGGAAGGTAATGAACGACCTTTAGACACAATTGGGACCCAAAACTAATCCTCCCTATCATGTGACCATTCTCAACCAAAATGATTCAACACGCTTAAGCCAGCACAACGACCAGCCAATATCCACCATGGTTCATCAATGTTAACCATCATTTTCTCCCAACCAAAAAAAGTCATCCACTATTGATTGCTTAACATTGATTATGATCATCCACCATGGCTGTAACATCCAACCATCATGAACCACCCTGATTGGTTCTCCGGTTTCCCACCATGGCTGACGACCCACCGGCACGTTGCTCGCCTCCTCCAGGCGCGCTGCATCGATTTCGAAGGGCACGAAGAGGCCCAGGTGCTCCAGCACCTGCTCCTGGATGTGGCGTCCAGCAGGTGATGGGTGAACCAACGACTGGTGACTGATGAGTGGTGATTATTGATGATGATTATTAATATTAATATCAATATTTTTGATGATTGATAATGTATATTTGACCCTTAATGATGATGATTGATGGTTGATATCTTGATCATAGTCAATAATGGCTAATGATGGTTGACAATGCCCGGTGAGGAGAATGGTGAATGAATGACAATGACGAAAAATGATGCCTGATAGTCGACAATAACAGCCAATCGTGGTTCGTCATGGTTCATGATGCTTTTTGATTCCAATGATTGTTGTTGATGAGTATTGGTTCATAATGTTTGCAAATGAAATAATTATATAACCATTGCAAACGGCCGGTGATAGCGCCTAATGGTAGTTCATACTACGGGAAAACAGCCATCAATAAAAACAGAAACAAAAACTAGCAGCAACAGAAACAAAAAGAGCAGCAACCTTGAGCGAAGCTCGGCCAATTGCCACCCCTGTGTCGCCGAAGATCAGTCCCGCGGTCAAGGGTGCAAGCCACCAATGGCGCCATGGTGCCCATCAGTTGCAAGTGTTTTTTCATCAGAAGCCATTGAAGCGTAGTTGTATCTACCATGCGTACCATGGACTACATGTACCAAAATATATACGTACACAATCGTACACACACACATATATATATATATATATAGATACATATATGTATATAATACAAATAGATACATGTGTCTATGCAAATGTTAATGTACATACAATTACGTACATCTATCAGTTTACCCTTACTTGGGCACAACGTTAATAACCATCCTGAACCATGGGTCGCTTCGTTGGCATCTACGGGGCCCATCTACGGGGCCGCACTTTTAGCAGCTGAGCAGCTTCACATTGGTCGTTGCTATGACCCCCCATCTACCCTCGACTATTGTTGATCAACCACCATCATTCATGATCATCAAACATCATCATCATCAACCAAAACATGTAACCATGATGTATCCATCCACAAACCATCATCAACCTCCATTCAACTTCATCCCACATATCCATCAGCTTCGCAAGTCACTTCCATCAACTTCCAGCTGCAGCTAACCCCTTCACCGTGCCAGCTGATCCCCGGTGACCGCGACCCTCGGTGACGGATCTCCTGGATCTCCAGGTGTTGCAACGTCACCGAGGCCCCCAACACTGAGAGCTCCAGGAGCTTCGCTACGTCCGGCAGGTCCTGTTGGGCCGTGGTGGGGTGAGCCCTCCGCCCCTGGGGCCCGGCCAGGCCCGGCGCTGGTGGTTCCACATGGTTAAGGCAGTCAGGGGCCCTGTGGATGTTGATGCTTGAATTTGTGTCTCGGTTTTTCGTGGCGAAAACTGACTGAGAATGACCATGATGTTCATAAATGATGGTTGAGAACGGTTGGTAAAAGATCATGTTTTTAGCCGATGGATGGCTATCAATGGTTAGTGGTGATGATTGACGATGGCGAGGAATGGTTGTAGTAAGTAATGGCCAAAGTAACGGCTATGTATCAACTCATGGTGAGTGATAGTTGATAGTGATCATAACTTACAATAGTTAGTTGTTATGTATAGTGGCCTAAGCATGGATAATAAAAGCAAATAATGATGGCCAATAAATGCCAATAATAGGGATAACAACCAACAAGTCTAGGTATAATGGCTCATGTGATGATACAGCCGGTTGAATATGGTTGATATGCTTAGATGCCTTATGTCAGTGATGCTTAATGAAGGCCAAAAATGGATACAACAATGGATATATCATGATAAATCAAGTCGTGCTTGTATGATGTTTCGATAACGGTTAAGTAGATGGTTAAGAAAAATGTCTCATGATGGACAACCATGCTTAATAGCAATGGTTGATGGTAATGCATGGTAATACATGCATATGTTTTTCAGCAATTGCGTGGCAACGGCGAATGAATGATTGTTCAATAGTGTCAATAGCGTTGATGGCCACTAGCTGATGATGGCTCATAGTTGGTGATGCTAATGATAGCCAATGATTGTTGTATAATCATTGTGCATTGTTATTGATTTATTGACATATGTCAATGGTGTTAATGATGGTGAATCAAATGGTCAATATTGAGAATGATAACTTATTAAGTCTTAAGATCTCTAAAGAATGGTGAATATGCTTGGCGAATGACAGGGGCGAATCAAGGGGTTGATTGGAACATATCCAAATAATAGAGGTATATCCCACCAGTAGTAGGGAGTTTCATAGGGATATATCCATCCAATAAAACCAATTATCTATATAATAACAAGAGCATATCCCACCGGTAGGACTGAATCAATCGTGATTAAAAATAGGTGTGGACATATTTGACTAATAATAAGAGACAATAAGAGTATATATACATGTATTATATCCCACGCCATACTGTATGCCCTTCCTTGGAAAGTCCACCGTTTGATTTTCTAACTGGTTCTGTTTGCTGCTTCGGGTACCCCCAGCTTGGTTCTTGTAGAGGCCTGTCCAGGTTCTGTCCACCCCCACGTGAGCAACGAAGAAAAACGAACTAAAGAAGTCAAGTAAAGGATAAGGATGACTAAGTGATATCAAAACGAACTAAAGATGCGTTTTAATAAGTTGGGATATCTAAATTACTACTATTCTAGTTGGGAGTAATTGAGAGGCTAAACTTGGGATAAGGATAACTGAAGATGCGAAGTAAGCTTCTAAGGTAAGGATGCAACTGACAAGAATTCAGGGGTAAGAATCCTGGCCAGCAAGCAAGCATCTTACCACAATCATTGCTTAATTGCATCTGCGTCTTCATTTCTCCATGCGAAACTGACATTGCTGGACGTTACTTAGTGCATCCCCTTATGTCACTCACTGGTTGCATATCGTTTGCTAATCTCAGTCCCGCACATATTACCTTTTACCCAGGCATCGGCTCATCTGCTATCGACAAGGCAAACCACTCACCATGAACATTTCCCAGCATGTGTCTTCTCCAATGGGTGTCAAAAAGGAAACAGCGACAACGACACCCAATATATCCAAATTTGCAAATCTCATGTGATAGCTACTGGACAGGCATTCTTTTTGTGATCCGGATCTTCATGGATACCAGATAGCACAACACCAAAATCAATGATCGATCAGTCAATCGACGTATAGAAACTGAAACGGTAACGGGCAAGGTGACAATAGGTCTTCTGTTGCACTCGAAAAGAGCAAGCCATTCCCTGAGAAATGATCAATCCCCAAGAAATCATCAATCATTCAACTCCAATAGCAAGCTATTCAATCCCTGTCATCTTCGAACATCTTCGAACTATTCAACCAATAGGCGGTGATCAACCCTGTGCAGCTGCGACAGGATCACCCAGCTCCACAGCTCCCAAGCCCGCTGCTGATTGATGATGTTCGGGCGTGCAGCACTGTGTGCTCTGTGAAGCTGCAGGAAATCATCAACCAACCAGGAGCTTGTCATTAATCAACAGGCTTTGATTGAGAATCATGACCTGTGGGCATGCAAATATATAAGGCACATATATCTACATATATACTGTATATATATATATACACATGCATGTGTACACATGTATGTATCCATTCCTGTGTATGTGTGCGTGCGTATATGCACATATTGTGTATATGTAAACAAATGTATGTATACATAGTATATTGCAAGTACAACATATGAGTTGCGGACAATATCATCAAATTCACGCAATTGACATGAGCAAAACTGGGTGGTCCCCCTATCCGTTGTGAAGGTTTTGTGGACCTCACCAAAGTTCAAGGCAGGTTCCAACCATTGATCTCTTCATCTGATATGTTTGTCGGATGCCCATATTGCATATCAACCATTGCACCACTCCTGGTAGCTCGTTAGCTCCTCAAAGGGATAAGGGATACCCCTGGATCCTTAGTCCCTCCCTTCCACCAGCTATGCGCTCACTTTGAACTATGGCACCTTGAAAAGAAGTTGAGCATTTGTCTCCAGCAAAGTCACGAAGTGCTGCTTCAAGGCAGCATTTCCCATCTACGCATTGGGTGCTGGTCACTGTCGCATGCTGACCGGTGTGGGACGGTGCTACCCTTTGTGGACCTACGGTGCTAGTTAAGGGCACGTCCAAAAATGCATTCTGTGCTCATCTCCACTAGAGCAAAAGAAGTAAGCTCACATGTGAGTCTACTGGGTCAATGAAAAAAAATGACTTGGCGTACTCTTGCTTTATCATAAGCTCTCAAGAAGTATCATGAACATGACTTGGTTCAGCACGATTCCATTGTCGCTGGGAGGTCCCCCCCTTGCCACGTCCGCGGCTTTCTTGTGCATTCAAAGCAGGCCCGTTTGATATCTCGAAGCTGCAAGGCCGGGCGAATCGGCGGAAGACCTGGTGGAGTGGTATAGTCCATTGGGGATACAGGGATACACAAACGGATGGTAGTGCAGTGTCAGCTTTTTTCATGCTTGTTTTTCATTTCAAACATGACTTCGCATGTGATACTTCAGCATCTTGGACATAGATTCGATGTATCACCTGGATCACCCAAATATCTATGCATCACCTGCAAAGTGCTAACATGTCCCAAGCGTTGCACTTGGCAAAACCACCGGACGCGCGAGTCCCACCTCACGTGTCACAATTGCCATGATCGGGATGCGTTTTTCACGCTTGGAAAATGTTTGGCAAACGGCCAGTATTTTGCAAATGCTTGATGATGACCAGTATTGAGAAGTACTTAACAGTATTAATTAAGCAGTACTTAAGTTGATTTCCCCAATCAGCCATTCTTAAGCAGTACAAAAATGCCGTTTTTGCGCATGGGAGATCCATGTCAATGACCCCCCTGTGATGGTAAATCACCAGCTACAAATTTGTTGAGCCGGCAAAATTGTTGCAGCTGGATCTACCCATGAGTTCATCATTACTATTGCCAGTATAGTTGGTTGTTTTTCCATGCCTGTCATTGAACACATCATGAATCATTGCAACCCAACCATTGGATAAACAATGGGTTGTATTACCCTTAGATGCCAACCATTGCTTTATCCCTCAGAAAATCATGTCACATGTCGGTGAACCTTTCTACCCCCGGGAGCAGGCTAGCAGGCTCTTCACTGGTCGCAGGCTCGCAAGATCTGCGCTTCAGAATTTCAGTTTCACATTATCTGCCCTCAAAGCTACCTGCAGAGGAACGGGAAAGGCTGAGATTTGTCTTGAAGCATACCTGGCTCAATGTTGTGTCATTTCATGCTGCTGAGGGAACATTGGGAACATGTGTATTTTACTTAAAAATATGTATGTTTGTCATATATATATATATACATACAGTATGTGTGTGTGTGCTGGCGGATTTGCAAAATATACATAGATATACATATATCAGCAGATATCATATAGACATTTTGTAGCTCATATGGGGCTGCTAAGGCTCTTAATAAGTCTCCCTGCACCCCTTTTCAAGGATTCTATGAACAAACCCATCTGCATGTGTGTGTGTGTGTTTGGGGGGGGGTGATCCTTTGCGGCCTCCCAAGTGACAAAAAGCAAATGGACTCTTCAGGTGATCTCTTGCAAAATGGATCACCAAAAGGAAATACAAACTTTATTGGGATGTCTACTGGAACCCCATTTCTTTTCGTAGATTTTAAATGATTTGTTGACACCTCCAAAACTAGATTTAGAAAATTATCATGCGGGACGCATTCTTGGTCTTCATTGGTCTTCCATGCGAAAAGTCGTCAATTTTGGATGGTTCCAGGGTATCCCCCTTGTTATGGAGGCAACCACATCGTTGGTAAACCCCACTGTTTTCTGTGATCCCCCACTATTGGATGTTATCAGCTATTGAAATGTGCTTCTAGCTTGGTCACTGACGCAGGGTATGCTTCGGAACCTGGTCAACAAAACTCCATCCAGCATTCGTCGGCAACGAGATGAATATCACTTCACCGAAAACAAAGCAGCGGTTGAGGGTTGCTACTTGCAAAGGCAGGTGGGATTAAAACTGGGAGATACCCATGGTACATAACCTACTGTAAGAAGGTGGGTGAAGCACACCACAGTTGGACCGTGCGGACTTACCTCAATGGCTGATATTTCTCTATCAAAAATGCTGGGGAGATGTTGGGGCGCCCACATGGGCGATATGCCAGCAGTAGTGATGAGTGTTAGTTGTTGGATGTTATTGGTTGTCCTTCCCCTTGATGAATAGCTGCGAATATTTCATTGCGTTACCGCTAGTTCTATTATCATGTTGAAGCATAGTCAAACAAGTGTTGTTCGCCATTGCCGACTGTCAACCGCTAGATTGATCTGCCTATTAGCAACTCATGTTTTTGATATATTCAATACATATCAAGTTCTTTGCTCTTACCCTCTCCATGACTTATCATCCACACAAGCAACACTCGTATTGTTTGAACATCATGTTGCCAGCTTTACAGGCCTGGCAACAGTCAGCATCGCCCGAGGCATCCCAGCTAGGGTTGGAAGCTGACTGAAAGTTCACTGAACTGACTCATCGACGATCATTCGCCCATCATCCAGCATGCTATTGTCCATTTGAGGAAGCTCTCAGTCACGATAGTAAGCTAACATATGTGATCATATTTGCCATCATTCCCAGTGCTAACCTTCATGATATCATCCCCAGTGGCCCCTGATTTCTTTCGACATTGGCAGATGGGCATCACCGAGTCACGCGATCACCGTCAGGTAGCAAGACGATGACCCGACCCTGCAGAGTTGACAGGTCGAAGCGCACTGGGATTTTGCTTCTAGTGGTTACGGTGGTGGCAAGCCATGGCTAACTAGTCTAGTGGTTAATAGCGGTGAATAACGCTCATATTACATGATAATGAATCATAATGATGAATGATGTTTGCAATGGTATGGTGAATGATGGATAAACCCTTAACCTGTAAGAACTGCCGAACTGTTCACACCCAAGACTAGCAACTGCCTGTAGCGAAAATGGCCACTGAAAAATTTCCCGACTGGACCAACTGCAACCGTCGTCGTTCTTTGACCAAGCACTACCATCGGTAATGATTGCCATTAATCGTTGGTGACACCACCAATAGGGTTGGTGACTATTGTTGGTGTTACCACCTTTGGCCATTTCTATGGCGACCATTCATCATTGGTGACACCTTCCCAAATTATGCTGAACAATCACCATGTTTGATGACGACTCACAGGGCCTCGGTTGTTGAGTGGATTGGCAACTCGGATGATTTTATGATAGATTATGATGTATGCTATATTATCATTGTACTATATTGTGGATGATTATGGTCCATCATGGATGATTAATCATGGAATTGGCTGGACAAGCTTATGACTTATGATGTTAAATTTTGAAGATAATCCTAACTATTACAACTAAGGAAAATTCTAACCATAATCAACCCCCTTGCTTTAATGACCTATGATTTGTTGATCGAATCAACTCGCTTGAAAGTTTGCAGCCTATTCACCGACCAACAAGTTTCAGCGGCGAAAGGGGACCCTATGTTGAGAAACCACCATATAGACCACCAGTTTAACGATAGCTGTTTCAATTACTGGTCAGATACTAACATATTCTATTGTTGCTGAAGAACAATGAACGTTACTCGATTCAGTACTTTTCAGACAGGCACGCCGAATCAACATAACATTTGATGCTGGTGGTTTATGGTCACGACCTGCGGATTTTATCATCACTGCGAGGGAAAAAAAACGGCACATGCTATGCTGCATGTTGCTGGGTCATTCAAAATGCAACAAGAGTCACTCTCGAGTAAGTCTGACCCCACATCTTTGAACTCTTTTCATGCTGATAGTTGACAATCAGGTGTCTGATATCAGCAAAACTGCAAAGTACAACCAAATTGTTTTCAAATTGTGTTTTGTAATTGTAGTTTGCCTGGCTCGTCCTTTGCCCCGCAATTGCCTGGCTTTCTACAACAAAAAAGCAAGGTGCAATCCCGCTCAGAATGCAAACTGTTCTGAGACATTCCAAGTTTGTGGGAAGCTATTCACCAGCCACCACAACCATACCTGAACCAACCAACCATTTTTCATCATCATAATCATCATCATCATCATCATCATCATCATCATCATCATCATCATCATCAAATCAGCATTCATCATTCATCATCATCATCATCGTCATCATCATCATTATTATCATCATCATCAAATCATCATTCATCATTCATCATCAGTAGCAATTCTTACCTTTTGCTGACCCTTACTAACCACAATGCCCGCACCATCGCCCCGGCCAACCCAGAGCTTTGTCGCACGTGACGGCGCTCTTGGACCGGCACAGCAGCGAGCTTTGGCTGCCAGAATCGAGCTGGAAGTGCTGGGTCGGTCGGAAGATCGATGGTGCTACAGCTGTCATGTAGAAGTCCTGCCACCACGTCACCAAGGTCAGAAACTATGGAAGCACATACACATGGCTATGGGTCAATATTAACCAGCAATATTAAGCAACAACAATAGAGAAAACAATGGTTAATGATGGGAACCAGGGGTACGGGGTTTTAACCCATATCTACATGGATGCGACATGGATGTGTGTGTGTGTGTATTTGCGTCGATGTCCATCTATGCATGTACCTTCTGTACGCATATATAGGTATAAAAGGTGGACATACAAAATAACTAAGTAATACACATGCATGTTCGCAACTCTCTTTCTATATACACCGTTCCTTTTTTTCGTGGGTACAGCACTTACTCTAACAGCAAGTACCAAGCCCGGGGAGCTGACCAACTGACCCAGTTCTTCCTGGGAGCATTGACCAACGCCTTGGAAGGCAAGGCTAAACCTACCAGTACAGGGGAGAAGGCCTGATGCCTTCACAATCGAAGGTGGCAGTCATGGTGATCGAACCGGTGATGAGGGACGGTCATGAAAATGATAGCAGTTCTTTGTAGATTGATGACTGTTGATGCCTATTGGTCGAAGACCCATCTCCTGATGATTGTGGTTAGCGATGCAAGGTCGCGGCTCATGTCTGCTTGAAACGGCTGGATGCTCAACTGCACAAGCGTGTTGCGTGAGTGTGAAGTATATGAATGACAAGTCTATCTGTTGGTATATGTGAGCATTGTCAGTTCTGCTAGGGCCATTATGTTTTAAAAAAACGTGGCACCTCTATGCCACTCAACATATACATGCTACATATGAAAACAGCTCCTGATTCGCATGTGCTGATGACCGCCAAATCATAGTCGGCTGACATCAGACCCATGATGGCTTGACCGGCATCTGGCAGTATCCGTGGTCAAAACGAGACCCCTAAGAATCTAGATATCCAAATGCACGACTGTGATAGACCCATGTTGGCCCTACTTTGGGTTGGAAATTTGGACAGCTTAAATTAAAATTCCATCTGCCCCAAGAAAGGAAGTGTGTATGCAAAGCTGAAATGAAGAATTTCAGAACCTGTCATTGTGAAGCAATAAGCCACAAGCTTACTTAGTCGCAAACTTTGCGCGGCTTATAGCGGCTATGCATCTGGCCTCCCGTAGCAAAAGCTTTCTCTACACCACCCTGGAGTAGATAGAATATTCTCGACATTCAATATTTGAAGCCATGCCTAAAGTGGATAGTCCAATTTCATACTCCATCTACTCCAGGGTGGTTATAAAACAACAGCTTTGCACAGCGCTCTTTGGCTCTATCGATGGCAGTTTCTCAGACTGCAATGCCTCACAGCCAGAGTTTCAGCTCTGCCAATGGAACTTGACTGGTTGACGTGGGGTCACCGAAAGAACACCGAACAAATCTGAAAAATACTTGTATTGTCGAAAAATGGGTGATGGCACTCATGGTCAGCTAATAATGGTTGATAGTGAATGTCAGCTTGACTTTGATCTTGTGGGCCAAATTAGCCAATGTTCTTGATGATTTGTAGTCGTTCCCCCGCAAAAAAATAACCATGCAGCACTACCAGTTGCGCTTTACCCGCACTACAAGCCTTGTTGTGGAATGACCCTTCCCGAAAGTCAGGTAGGAAGATTGGTCTCCATTGGGATATCTACTACTGACAGGTTTCATGGTTCTTTTTCCCCAACAGCGTAAGCTTATGGGGTCTTCAGCCCAGTTAAGCTCCGGTGTGAGCCGGTGCAGCTTCCAGGCTCAGGTTCCGGAGGTTCCGAGAGGTTCCGGGAAGTTCCGGTGCAGTTGCCAGGCAAGGTTCCGAAAGGTTTCGGAGGGTTTCGGAAGGTTCCGGGGAGTTCCGGTGCAGTTGGCAGGCAAGGTTCCGGAAGGTTCCGGAGGCTTCCGGTGCAGATGTCAGGCAAGGTTCCGAAAGGTTTCGGAGGGTTTCGGAAGGTTCCGGGGAGTTCCGGTGCAGTTGGCAGGCAAGGTTCCGGAAGGTTCCGGAGGCTTCCGGTGCAGATGTCAGGCAAGGTTCCGAAAGGTTCCGGCAGGGTTGGGGAATTCTGATGCAGTTGCTGGAGATGGGCAGTGGCTCTTGCTGTTGGGGATACCACCTTAGCTTATTTTTCTTAGTCTGAGAGTTCAACTGGCAGGGAGCATGTTTTGCAAGCTGTGTGTTAGTGTTGTTGACCCCACTTGACCCCATGTTGTGGGCGTCCAATCTTGGGATCCAACGAATCCTGTGTAGTGCGGTACTTGGGACAGACCAAGCTCCACGGTGCGGAGTTAATCTTCAGGCTTTAGGGATTCACAATGTGAGCCATCACCACTTGAAAACCAAAACTGGAACTGGCAACTGTGGGAAGGTTTTCGGGAAAATGGTCATGGAATTTAGGATCCATCCATTTCACCCCTTTTCACCCAACCTTTTGCAAAGGTCACATCCAATCAAAATCCAGTCATCTGCCAATCATCAACCCATCATCAACCCATCATCAACCCATCATCAACCAATCATCAACCAGCAAACAAAAACATCCATCAACTTCGGAACAGAAATCCCATGGGGAAATCTCCCAGTTTCTCCTTGCGACGAGGAATGTTGCGTGGCTCCCGGGTCGCTGAACAAACCCCAACCACCGGAAACTTCGTCCTGGCTCTGCCAGGGGAACCCATTGATGCCGACCAGTCGTTGACCCTTGATGATGGTATAGAAATTGAGCATGGAACAGTGAAGATCATAGCAGTTGTCACTTTTTGTCAGATCTTGTTGGTGATCGCTGGCCCCAACAAGCAAACCCCTTCCTTCAACAATATACCGTTGGATGTAAAATCTCGGTGCCCGGCGGTTCACCGCCCTCCCAACTGGATACCACTTCCCTCACAACCGCCTCCTCCAAGGAAGTTGCAAATGTAGCAGTTTGGCCTTGCAGGATCGGCCATGACCATGGGCTAGCCTTGTTGCGAACAGTGACCATGGTGACCATGCCCAAGAAAGGCAAGTGATGTTTTGTGCGGACAGTCAATGATAGTCGTAGTCGTGCGTGAATAGACAATCATCCTTTCTCATGCATGTCAAACCTCAGGAAACACTGTTTAAGAATTACAAACCGGAGGGCGGTCTGACATAAGTTTAGCAACCACCATCGATGATCATGAGGCCTTCCTCAATGGTTCATCAGTTGTAAGTAGATTGTATCCCTGGATAAATCAGTGGAACAACTCATCTGCTGGACTTCTACCCAGGGCGAACAAGCACCAACTGGCGACCAGAAGCTAGCACTCAAGACTGGTTAGTAGTATGACGGGATGTTCAAGTCGTGAAGTCCCCCAACGCGCACCAGGTGGGTTCGTAAAGGTTGGAACTGGTACTTTCCCCGTGCTTCGTCCACTAGTCCACTGCTTGGGGATGGCAAAACAGGGGCCATGATGAAGCAGTTTCACAGAAAGGCCATTGAGCCATCTAAAAGAACTGGTTGATCATAATTTTGTCTTGAACCAGAGGGATAAATCCGTGGTTTCCCCTTCCATCTCATAGGCCCCCCAAACTATGCCAAACCGAACCATGATGTTGTTTGGGGTCCAAGTGATTTCAGTGCTTGTGAATCATCCAATATCCATCCATCAACCAGGAAGGCAACCGTCCAATATCTATATTGACCAATATTGACCATCATCAACCATGATTAATCATCATTAACCATGGTTATATACTCACCATTAACCATCATTATTATCCATCACAGACCATCATCATCCGTTGTGAATGGCAGCAATCGTCCAACATCTGATGAACCATTAACCACCATTGACCACCATAATCCAGCATTAACCACGATCAACCCTCATTGACCGCCATTGTCCACCATTATCCATCACGAATCATCATTTTAATTTTATTCCTCATTTAATCATCATTAACATTCATTTACCATCATTAACCATCATTACCATCATTAATCATAATGAAACTTAATCATAATAATAACCATCATTTAACCACCGTTAATCATCATCCTTAATCATAATAAGAATGAATCACAACAATAACCATCATTAATCATATGGCTGTGGGTCAGTTCACCCCGTACCCCTGGTTCCCCTACCATTGGCCATTGTTTCCCTTACTATTGGTTGGTCATTAGCCCCTATGAAATTGGTGAGTTAATATTGACCCAGCTCGCCATCTAGTTGGTCATTCTCCCCTATAGTTGCTACTTATCATCCGCTATTATTAACCATTAACCATAGGTTAATCATCATCATCAACCATCATTAATCTTCATTAACCATCATTAACCATCATTAATCATCATTAATCATTAATCATACTAATACCCATCATTTAACCACCGTTAATCATCATCGTTGACCATCTAATACCATCACTAACCATCATTAATCATCATTGTGATCCAACCTTTCCCAGTTCTTGACACCTTCCCTGGGCGCATCCGTCACTCGTCCCAGCTGCCGGGCTCTGCGTCGCAGCAAACAGCCGGCCGCCAGCACCTGGGAAGGTCGCGGGTGCCAGCCAAGGGGTGGTGAATGGTGGATGAATGGTTGGTTCATGGTTGGTTAATGGTTGGTTAATGGTTGGTTAATGGTTGGTTGATGGTGGATGAATGGTTGGTCAATGGTTGGTTAAGCTATGTTAGGCTGATGATTAATGGTTGGTTAAGCTACTGGCTATATAATGGTTAAGCTGATGGTTGGTCAAGGGTTGGCTAATGGTTGGTTACTAGTGATGGTTTAGTACTGGTTACTGGTTGGCTAATCAGTGTGTTGAAAATGGTCATTGATGAGTTCCGGTCGCCACCATTGTTGGATTGCTTCAATCCTGGTTGGTCCAGGTTCATGTTGGTTCAACCTTTCCCAGCTCACTGCTTGGACGTTAGCATCCCCGGGGGTGGCATTCACCGTGGTTAATCAAGGAGCTCATGAAGCCACCATTTCTATGGATTTCTCACGATGGCTATATCGGCTGATCAATCAAAGTTGGGGTCACATCTCTCTCCAAACACATGCGCAGTTTCCTGCTGTTGGAACAGAGAATGCTCAGTAGGATCCATCATGCTGTTGAAACAACAACAGTTAACGGATGTTGATGGCTTGGTAGGTGGTTTAACTTGCTGTTCATGTTGGATGTTCAAGCAAAGCAGGATGGCTTGGCACCATCCTGCAAGGTCATTTCACCAACTGAGGACTTCCAAATTCTCAGGGTATTTCATCAACTTCGTCTGTCTATCATTTCACTTGGGCCTGTGCGCACTTCGAAAAATGACAACGGCGCACTGGCGTTGTTTCTCCGAATTCTCTTGCAAATGGTAGGCCAACGGATTCAAAAGTTATTCGAAGGCAGCTGCGCAGCTTATCAAACCCAGCTTACCAAACCACTAATCCTAGGGGATCATCAATGATCAGTGGCGAATTCTGGTCGCCACTAGTCACTAGTTGCAGAAAATTATGCATTAATGGTGACTAGTGACTAACCATGGTTAATGGTGACTAGTGACTAGTAACTAGTAATTAATGGTGAACCAAGTTAGCGAGTAACCATGGTTTCGACCAGTGGTCAATGACATGTTCCGAACACCAACCAGGTGCTATAGACTGGAAGACCCAAGACGTCATTCACCCTGAATGGCCCGCTTGAGACTCAGCTCAGCACAAGCCAAACCGCTCCATGTGTTGTTGTCCTGAGCACATGTTCAAGGCGGGGCTCCCTCCCTGGAAGATGCAGGTTGGCAGGGGCCCCCAGCTTCGCCCCCTTGAGGATAATGTGTCTGTGCGGGTTGAAGTCCATGTTGTGTCCGCTAACGGAGGGTAGTAACCAATTGTGAAGTGGTTGTGTCAACGAATCTGAACCCTGAATCGTTGTTTGTGTGTTTCCGTTTCCCTCATGCACCACATCTTTTATTCAAAGCACTTTGCGTTCCACGTCAAGGAGCTTCTGATTAGCAAAGATCTAGCCATGTCTCTCGAAGTGAACTGCAAGTAGGATGCTTCACGGGACCGATAGTCTAGAGACATCTCTTCATGGAGACGGTACAAATCCATGTAGGATGCCAAAACAGGAAGCTCCCTTTCGACCAGTAATTCCAACTGTGATGATGGCCATGATATGCCATGCTTACACTGAACATCCAACTATGCAGTTCAGATAACCTTGGAGGTTGGTCCAAGGGTTGATCCACTGTGACATGCGGCGAGTCTCGTCTTGTTGCTGCCACAAGCATAACCAAGGTGAACGGTACGCAGTCACGAGGCAGTTATGAAGAACACCAGCTGGGACAGCATTGGAATGGGCCAATGATGGCCAATGGGCATCAACACTTCAACCTATCTCAAGCTCACCCCCAAGCGAGCAGGTCACCTGGAGAGTCTTCAACCCATTGCGACTGATGGTTAAAACCAACCGTTTCACTGTGGGTCATGGGCCGCCCGGGGCTCACCTCAACGAGTCTAGCTGGGATGGGTTCGCTCCTCCTTCTTCGGATGGTTGGTGACTTGACCCATCCCATAACCAGCTAGACCATTGGTGAAGACTCACAACCACTTGATGCTTCACCATCAAAAATTGGGAAATCGCTACTGTTCGGTAGCCACTCCTGGGGGCCGCTCCTGTCTTGCCATCTGGGTTCCCCTATTCCTGGCTCCTGGCGCAGCTCCCGAAAACCACGGCCATCCCACCACCACAAAACCTAGCCCGCCCAGCCTCCACCGGAGGAAGCCTGGCCAATCCCATTCCAACCCAACCCGGTTCGCCGCAAGGGCTACTCAAATATCAATGAAGAAATGACTTCATCGCCTGAACGGTTCATGAAAAAAATACATTGAAATGGCAATATGGACATCAATCCCAAGTATATGAATGGATGAACATCCCAACAGCTTGACTGGTTTGCTCGCATAAGATGGAATGAGGAAGTGTCACGGCCATCAACGGCCAGGTGTCTCCATGAAAAACAGCACAGTGGTACTCAGAAACTGAGAGCTGGTCAGAAGTGTCTGTCTTGAACCCGCGACAATAGTGGCAACAGAATCGATACAGTGCCACATACCGGGTATGGTGAAACCCAACCTTTCCAAAAACTAGGCTCATTATTAGGTAAATTATTTTTCCGTTGAATATTAAATGGGAAAATTGCATTTCAAAACCGTGGACCCAGTGGTTCATATTTTCAGCCTTCCAAGCGCGGCCCCACCTGAAGGTGTGAAGGAGCAATCCTCAGACGCACGACGGACACGTTTCATATGAGATCAGCAATTGCATCCAGATTATTTGTTACGATGGATCATGGATCCCACTGGGATTTATGAATGATTAACTATGGTCAGTGATGGTTAATCCACCAACCATCCTAAAATCCGAGCCTGAAACCCAAAATGATATTGCCACAACCAACGAGAACCCATTTGCAAAGCAATTATCACATCCAGAGTTGGCGCTCCTTCCTCCGTGGGAGAATCAAGACTCACATAATCCGAGGTCCAAGCTTATAGCATAAAGGAGGTATTACTCGTTGTTTACGCGAACTGCAGTCTCAGCCATCATTTGCGCATATCAACTATGCAGCCTGAACTTATATTGATTGAACATCATCGACCATACTCAACCATGAAAACATCATTGTTTGGTATTGCTTGATTATGATGAAGTTACAAACACCATTGCGGACAAGTCCTAGCTACATGCGTTCGAAGAATATACCGTCATTCATGATCATCAACCAAATATGAACCATCTCAAACCCTTGTACATCCATTTGTTGCCAGTAACAACCAGTTTTCAAGCACCGTTTGACCAGGAGTGCTCCATATCAACCATTGTTTGACCACTATCAACCCATTCTGACCCGCTAAGAATTGAACAATTCTCAAACTATCGTTCACCACCATCAACCATCATGAACCACCAAGCACTATTAATCCTATTAACCACTGACAGTTGGTCAACCATTCTCAAACCCTAAAACCAACCATTCTTCGCCATGCACCATCCTTGGCCCTCACAGCTCACCAGCGCTTGGCGAGGGCCCACCCCATGTGGCGCCACTGGGCCTGGTTGGTCGCCCAGGTCGATGAGTTGGACCTCACGTTGGAGCAAGACGTAGAGGATGCGCTCGTCCTGGCGCATCGTGGGTGGTGCTGTCTTGGGAGATGGAAAAATGGTGGCTGAGGGTGGCTAAGGGTGGTTGAGGGTGGTTAAGGGATACTGTAAAAATGGGTAAGAGATGGTGAAATGCTCGCTAAGGGTGGTTGGTGGATAAGGGGGTTAGAGATTGTAAATGTAGGAGAACGGTGGTTAAGGCTGGTCAAATGGTGGTTCATCATCCTACACCATTGAGACTTTTCATGACCCATAGTTAACCATCACCTCATACTGTTGGTGGTTCTCAAGCGTGAATCCCCGAATCACCATTGGTTGTTGACCCATAGTTAACCATCACCTCATCCTGTTGGTGGTTCATGACCCATAGTTAACCACCATTTAACCATCTATCGTCAGATCCCCGAATCACCCGGCGCCTGTTTTGATGTCCCAACCATCCACTGATTCCAATGTCTCCGCCCGAAGCTCCTGATCCACTGACAAGCCCAAAACTGCCTGGCTGCAGGGAAAACCCGGGAGCTAAACCAGTCAACCAAACGCTTCAACCAGCTTGAACCAGCTTGAACCAACTTCAACCAACCAACTTCAACCAACCAACTTCAACCAACTTCAACCAAGCAACCAACCAACCGACCGACCAACCAACATCTGCTCTCTCGCCTCGTGCACGGACAGCCGAAAATCAATGCCTCAGCTGGAAACATCGTCAAGGGCAGCAGGGAACCACTGGTGGAGGCCTGGAAACCAACGACATTGAAGGGAATCAATGTCGTAACAATGGCTTAAACGGGGAACAAAGCGACCATCCCGGCATGCGCGCCGCCTAGAAATGGGTGGTTAAATGGGTGGTTATAGGTGGTTCTGAAGCCCAACTATCAACGGTTGATGGTAGTTGAGCCCATCGTTCCATCATGTTCCATCCGCCATCCTCAGGATCCAGCCAAGCATAGAGCTGTTGGAATGCGACATCCTGGCGGCTTGAAGATACCCAGCTGGACAAAGGATTGTTTCATCTATACCCACAGTGCCCATTGCTATAGTATATCATTTGAATGTACTAGTGATTCAAATAGTGATTCAATACCAACAAAGGATTGTTTCACATAGTTGGTGGTGGTCATTGCTTGCCTCTGAATTCACCCCCACTATGCCCATGTTTGGTTTTGGGTGAGAACCAAGACGCAGCAAGACAACGACGAAACAGAGTTGCAATTCCGACCTGGAAGCCACAATGCCACCGCGGTGCGGCCTCACTGGTTGCAAACTGGTGGTTCATGTTGCGCGCCCAAAGAATCTGGGTTTGTGATACACAATGGTTGATTCGCGCTTTGATGAATGGATCATGATGGCTAATAATGGACAATACTGGGGGATGAGAACCAACAGCAACATGCCATCCATACCATCTGTACCATCCATATAGGATTCACATGCGTATGTCCCTGGCCATGGTCCAATGGTGGTACTTACCCCAACCCCAACATCCCAGAACCGGTCTGACTTTTAACAGGAAAGTCAGGGGGCACCACCATTTTTGCGACCCAAATGATGGTGCAACTGTGAAGTGACTCAACAAGCAGTGATCAGCTGCAGTTTGGATGTACCCAAGAGTTCTGTTTGTTGCCTATTGACCCACTTGCCAATTGCACCCTTGTTTGGGGCCAATAGATTACTGTATTGATCCCCCCATACTGTGTTAGCCACAGGCAAACAATGGCATCCGAAACTATTGGATATCATTGAATCATTACCATGATCATTTACCTTCCAGCCTCCAAGGTGAATTGGCGGCAACCATACACGGCCAGCTGACAAAACCCTATGCCGCTCTTCTGTTTCGTATCCAAGACAGAGATTTGGTCCACTTGTGTAGGACCAGCAATGTCTTTGTGCATCCAAGCCCATGTTTGACACATACCTGGCCAGTGTTACTGCAGTCCCCCAATGCATACTTCGAGCCTTTTCGCTTCTGGTGCTTCTATTGGGATCATCAAGTCGGGATGCAGCTCCGAAGTCTGAAACATTCACTGGCCAATGAGGCGAAAAAAATCCCATGAATAACCAGGCGCTACAGCTTGAGCTAAGCGCAACAGGCACCCAACTCCTGGGCGTCCACAGGGAGGGGTCAACTGCCGAGGCACGCCAGGAAGAGCAAGTCTTGCTGCGGCCAGTAGGCAAAGCCGCGGAGGGCCTGCTGGATTTTAGATGTTTTGGGATCATGAATGATGCATTTGAAGGGTTTATGAAACTATGAATGGCACAAATAAACTACTTTTCAGTTGCTTGATGATTTTGTTGGATTCACAGTTGAATCAAAAATCGAGGCTCTTGGCATGTGCAAAGGTCAGCCGTTGCTGTGTCCATTCTTCTGCCCAGTTACCAACTATCTATATACAAGGATGCGCAAAGTAAGGAGTCTGGACTCCAGATTCACAGATGAATGAACTCCTTCAAATGATGAAAATGTGAGGTATTTCAGCAAGAATGACAAATTTGACTAGAGAGCAATACTACCCTCCAATAAACTCACCTGGCAATGGATTTTAGCCGTATTCTGTAGTGAAACCCTGGGAAACCACCAGTAAATTGCGAATTTTCCATTGCCAGGTTAGTTTACCAGAGGGTATCAAGGGCTAGGTTCTGACAAACACAAAAAGACCGGCACTGCCTTCCCCCACAGTCCATTTGGTATGAACACAGTATATTGGAGTGGACATGTGCAGTTACTGTAGCATTTATGTATGTGTATATATTAATTTGTTTATCTACACTATCATAAACATCTATAGTCTATTGTCGTCTATTGTGCAAAAATCCGTAGCAACGGTATCTGTTTACCTCTGCTCAGTCTCTGCAAATGCCTGTGGGACTTCTAATTCTTGCTGCAGCAGTTGCCACAATTGAAAACGGAAGCGGGCCTGCCCAATCGCTTGGAATGGCCATTGGTCAGAACCACTGCGGAGCCGCGAGATGATCCCACATCACGGTGTCTTTCCCGGAATGACCCGTAAAATCGTGAATGATTGATGATGATTGATGGTGATTGATGATGATTGATGATGGCTGATGATGCTTTATGAAGGTTGATCGGGATTTAATTCCTACTACCCCTGAAAGGATGGTCCATACTGATTCATTTCACATGGTTGTTGGACAGCATTGGACAGCATCAGCCCACCGGAAGGGCACCTCACTGTCGAAATCCACCACTGCACTAGGCAAGCCTGGGTGAGCCATGAGAACTGGCGCGCAGAGGCCTCCGAGCTCTCAACATCTGCACTGCTTCCACTGCCACACTTTAGGAACCCCCTTGGGCAGTGCTGTTTCCCTTTCAAGGAAAGATCCAATGAACCAATGGCCCAAGGGGATGTTAGCAACGGATTTCTATTACGATGAATCCTCATGAAACCTGTTGGTAAGATCCCAAACATCGTCACCGCACCAACTACCGCATTGGCCAGACGATCTCACGTCTGTCTGCCCGCAGCCGGATTCCCTGGGCCCCAGTGCCCTAGTGAATGCCAACAATACTTTGGTGACCATCATTGACCAGCACTTCACCATCAGCAACAACCAGTGAACCATCATTAACCAGCCTCAACCATCATGATCCCTCATTATTGGATAACATTTCTCAACCCTCATCATCAAGTATCATCACCCACCATTACCAACAATTCACAATGGCTATGTAGGCATCTACTATATCTATTGTCACCAAACATGATGTATCAAGAGATAGATATTGACCATCATCAACCATTACTGACATTATCAACCACTGTTAGCACCCAACGACTGCTAGGCCCAGTACTGATGCTCGCGGTCAATAAATTCCATTAAGCATCATAGACCATCATCAACCATCACACAACCATTGACCAACCACTGTGGTATACCCATACTAGCCAACCATATTAACCATCCTTCAGGATAGCTCCCAACCAAACAACCAACTAGCTAACTAGCCAACCAATCAACCAACCAACCGACCAACCCATCAGTCACCCACAGAACTCTTGCCGGGGGCAGCCCCTTCATCCCAAGCGGCGTGACCCTGCGGTGGCGCCGGCCTGACAAAGTTGGGATTGATCATTTGTCTTATGGTGGCAATGGGCATGGCTGGCGATGCTTCACGATGGTTAATGATGGATCATAATGGGGGATAACAATCAATCAATACACTGGATAGTGATCAATGATGATTCACTGTGGTTGATGACTGTCAATGATAGTTGATGTGGCTCATGATGATCCATGATGGTTGTTGATGGCGAGCAATATGCTCATGAAGGAAAATACTAGCTGAATAAATGTCAAAACGTGTGAGAGCTTGACGGGGTAGAGTAAACAAGTGAATAAAGGAGTCATGATGGTTGTAATTGTCAGCAAATGTTGATGGTCAAGGATCGTCATGAACTAAGGAAGACTTGTCCTTGATAATTATTGTAAACCAACCCCAGTAACCAATCTGTTTGATTCACGATCGGCAATAAGGGGTCGTTATAAACAAAGCAAGCATGCAAAATCCTCGTGGTCGTCCAAACGAATTAAATGCCTTTCCCATACAGGTGTGTTGACACATGGTGGATCGCCAAAATTGGTGGTTTGCTCCAAACAACTATCTTCCGATATCAAATGAAACTGGTGTGATGGTGAACAACTCCTCATGGTGAGCGATTTCCCCATTCATGGAGGCTGTTGAAATTTTGTGTGACTCGCCGATGAGACAACCAAACAAGTACCTTTTGGAACTTTTTGGGGATAGATGCTGCACCGGAAAGTTTGCTACAGCCGTGACCACGAAAGAGGGATACACTGATGCGGCGGTGAATCATGGGCGGTGGGCCCGCTCCAGTGTAACAAACCCATGTCCGTGGGCCGCAACTGACCAGGAACACATCGCGATCGGCTCAACTATAAACAAGACATGCGTGCTTGGATGATGATGCTATCATGATTGTTACACAATCGTTGAATGATGACAATGGTGAATGATGATCAATGACTCATCTACCAACCAACCGCTTCAAAACTCCATTTCGCTGCTGCAGTCATGCATATTCATTCTGCAAGGAATGTCATCGCTGTCAACGTGAAAAAAATGGCCAGAAATATTCACTTTGCTTGGCATTATGTTGCATGTTGTTGCTACTGTATCTGATAGCTTCAGATCTCTGCCTTCCAAGCATCCAAAGCAGGTCTGACAATCATCCAGCCGTGTAGTTGGCAAACCACCTTGCTGTTTATGAAAAGAATGTTTTGGTTTATCCACCTTCCAAGGTTGGCAGGTGCCACCACTGCCACGGACAGCCCGCAACAGGTAGAACTGCGACTCACCTCGACAGAGGGATTCAGATAGTAGAGCTCTTTCCGCCCCGCCACCACGATGGATGAGTTCTGCAAGATGCACCGGTTGGCGGAGGCATTTGCGCTTTATACAGGTCCATGATGCCCCACCAGTGTTCAATCTACTCAATCGAAAAAATGTTTTGAATCCTCCAACTGCGAACGATTTGGATGACCATCCCTGTTATTGATGGGTAGACATACACCTAGTGACCAGTTGGTGGTTTCTCAAGCCATGCCCCCAAATCATCCTTAATAGTCTTTTACAGCAATAAACATAACAAACCATCCATTTTGGGGGGTTCCCTATTTTGAGAAACCCTCAGTTGATTCAATGCATCAGTGGCAAAGCTACCTGGGACCCTGGGATTCTGGAAGTGCCCAAACATCATCGAGACCATTGACCCTATCATGGACCATGGTTCACCACCATTGACTATTACTGACAATTGACTAATGATTGTTTGCGGTTGTTTATTCACAAGTATTGACCACTACATGATGGTTGGCTTCCCATTATTGACCATTGTAATGACCACTGTATTCCTGACCATGAAAAAACATGATTGCAATTATGATTGTTTATATAGGCCTGATTAACCATGACCAATACTGCCCAAAATAATATATATATATATATATATCATGGTATAAAAGTACAGTCTAACATAACCATTTATAGCCAAGCAATGATTGTATTGACCATGAAGTAACCATTGGCTTGCTACTATCATCAAGCAGCACATGCAACCAAGTTTGACCAGCTGGTTCAGACACATCAACCAATGCTAGACATGTTTTAACCAGCTGATCCATCTGCCACAAAGCACCTGGTAGAAACACCGATGAACAATGATCACCCCGTGGTTGTGGCAGTTGCTCATGATTGACCACATTACCTGTATCAACCATTGCTATCAACCAGCAATATGCCAGCAATGACCATTAACGATCAAGCATATTCTATTTACAGTATACATGTATGTATCAAGCATTAATGTCCTGCCATTACTATCCACCATAACTGCTCAAGCATATCAAACATGTGATTCGCCTACTTCCCACATATATGCCGATGAGTCAAGGGCCCTGTAACCCTGGCTGCTCACATCGGATAACTCTTTCGTAATCTGGCATTTTGATCGTCATTCATTTTGAGGGTGGTGTCATTGGCATCCCTATACGTATATGTATATGCATATGTAATGTATATGCATATGCATGTGTATATGTATGCGTATGTATATATATATATATATATGTATGTAAAAAACACATGCACGTATTTGAACGTGTATAGATATGAATATCAAGCTGGTACATACATACACACATACAGTACATATACATATATATATATCGCCTATTCAACTGTTGGTTCACCTATTGTCAACCAAGATAACCAGCTTATCAACCATTGTGTTCTTACCAAAGCCACTGTAAAGCCATTATACAGCCATCCTGGGCCAACATCAACCAGGACCTACCATGACTTAACCATTGCTTGGTAACCCTGGGAGATCCCCATGATGAACCACCGCCCAACCGCTACCACTGCAACGTGGGCCCTGGGCTCGCCTCGAGGGTCGCAGCATCTCCCAGCTCAACTCCCGTGAGTCGCAACCTCCGCGCTTCGGCTGCTACCGGGTAGAGTAGATCCACAGCCGGGTGGTTCTCAAAATAGGGAAACCACAAAAAATGGATGGTTTAAGGTTTAATATAAATTTTCAAAAATGGTCAATATTAGATGATTCACCATTTATAAAGGGTCACTAGGAATTCTATAGATGGTTCATATATACTATATGAATGGGGGTCCCCTGTGACTTGACAAACCACCACATACCGTTCGCCGACTGATCCACAACTAGAGCTGCAGCACCTGATCTGCCAAGCGACTCCTGCACCAATTTCGCTGCGTGATCGCCCAACCTGGGCACGACAGACTTACAAACTCACTCTGCTACAAGGCAGGAGCCCCGTGGAATATTGCACCAGATCTTCGTTGATAGTCCTTGGCAACAGTCATGAAGAAGTTTTTGAATGACTAACAGTGGTTGATAATGATTAATAATGCCTATTGATGATGATAGTTATCAACGGTTAATTGGTTAATACTGACTAATACTGGCTACGAGTGGTTGATGGATACTGATAAACGATTGTTTTCAACAGTGAAGAATGAAGAACTGTGGTTGATCACGATTGATGTTTCGCATATCATTGTCCGGTGATTGAAATCTGTGATGAGCAATGGTGATTCAATCCGGGTGCTTGATTTCATGCTTCAACGGAAGTCATCAAACAATAGAGCTCACGGCGCGTGAGCTTGAAGTTTGCTCACTGTGGATAGCCCCGGCCAATTGGGGGAACTAATGACACCACAGCTCCAATGTGCAGTCCCTTCACCCAGAAACCACCTTGGCTGAAACATCTCAGAATTGTTCAGTGGGAGAAGGACGTCAATCGTTAGAAGCTCAAGTTACTTTCTGTGCAGCACATCACCGCCTTCCCCGTTTTGCTCACACTTCCAAGCATGAAGATGTCTCGAAGGTCGTCATCTTCATCTCCCATCTGTGGCTCATTTCTCCACAGAGGTGTTCGTCGCTGGTCCCTAAATGGATTCACCTCTGTTGGATAAGGTGAGGGCCCGATGGGCGCGAAATGATGAGCTTTCTCCTGTGGCAAAGATTGTCAAGCCCGTACAACGCCGTACAGTCCAGTTCAACCACAAGAAATTGAAAGCTGACCAACCAAAAGCAACCAATCATTGAAATAGATTGAAAAAGGTAACAGCTTAGTGATATTACATGATATTTCCAACCTCACAGTATCCTTGACAAAAGATACCAAATGCCAACCATCCCCGTGAGACCTCAACAGCGGCACTGGAGACCTTCGTGCTGTGAGCATCAGTCCAACTCCAACCCTTCCGCTCCCCTCCTCTCCATCGTAGACCTTGTTGGGATTTGTCATTTGCACTTGTGGCCGCCACCACTCGAGGCCGCCAACCACTGCCCCACTGATCTCCTCCATGGTTTCCAGGTCATGGCCCAATGGGAAGGCGTTGAGATCTGCAGGCCTTAGCAGTTGCTCACTGGATGGGTTGCGCCTTTGCAGTTCATGCCACAAGTTGATGATACCCTTAGCTACTGGGCTAAGCAAATCTATTCATCGGTAGTACAACTGGGAGGAACCATTGTTGCTGCACAACAGGTACGGTGGATGACAAATATGTGTAATTAAGTACAAATATATATATATATTTACACAATTATATATATATATATGTATATGTATATTACTTCAACTTCATATGTGAATCTGTGTAGCATAACAAAGATATACAACATCTAGACTTAGGTTTCGACTCCTCAAGCACGTGTAGATGCTAACGGAAGGAATAAGCCCAAGTAAATGAAAACTACTCATGGGAGATCCATAATCAATAGACTCCCTACATTCGATGGTACTACCTGTGGTGAGCAACGGATGGTTTCTAACTAGACACTCCCTATATTTGATGGAAAATTACCACCTATATACCACCTATATACCACCTATATACCACCTATAGATCCCATGGTGCAACTGATGGTGCTACTGGATCTCCCACCCGCCAGCTTCGACCCAGGAGCCCAATGCTGTCGACATCCACGTAGTGCTCGTAGCACAGCCGCGCCTCGCAGGGAGAGAGGCCGATCTTCAGCGCTTTCTTCACGGGCAAAACCTGACGAAGCCCAGGAGGTGGGTGTGGCAAGGTTTGGTGTGTCGGTTTCTGGACATTTTACAGTCATAGATTTATGTGAATGTCATTCATGTATGTCTAAATATATATCTATATATATATACATATATATATATAGATCGATCTATACATATAGATATAAGCAGATAGATCTATGTATATATACATGTATGGTACCTGTATTATAGTGTGGTTGAAAAAATGTATGTATATATGTATTTATTTATTTATCTATTTATACTTAAATATTTATATATATATATATATATATTATGTATATATGTATATAGATATTTGTATCTATATTTATACGTGTGTGTGTGATCATATGTGTAGATTTGTTGCGTGTGTGTGTGTGGTTGAATATGCATGCATGTATGAATGTGAAGGTATGCACGCAAATGAACACGTGCACATGAATGTACCAACACTCTTTGTACAAGTACGTATCTATCCAGCTGCACGCAAGAAAAACCTTCAAAGTTCATGGTCAAGAATTCAACGACAACAGCCAATGATTAACATTTCAACATCCCTGGTGGTTAGTGAATGTTAATGATTAATGATGATTAATGGACATTCATGGTTAGACCCCCAAACGTCTTGCTGGGTACCTGCGGCAAAGCCCGCAGCCCAGCCACGGTTTCGCCGAGCACGTGGTTCAGAAAGCCATCGGGCAAAAGGCTTTCTTGATACCTGGCAGTGGAAAACCTATGGCCATGCATGGCCATGCCATGCACAACTTTCGTCCAGGTCAAGGGTTGGTTTAATAGTTGGATTGGTTTGGCAGATCTTGGACTAAAGTTTAATGGTTAGGTTAATAATAGTTGGTTTAAGCATCAAGATCAGTCCAGGTCAAGAGTTTGGCAGATCTTGATGCTTTAACGCCGGTCAAGCATCATGGAACATTCTGACGCTGATCGTTTTCGTTCATCATTATCAGCCGCTAGGGAGCAGTATTCAGCACGGTTCATAAATCATGATTGACCAACGGCCAATAGTGCTTGGTCATCAGCAATTGTCTGTGCTTGTGACCCTGTACCAAAAGTACTAAACAAAGGACCATAGCTGCGACGTCAACTTCAAATGGTATGCTTTCGTTGCCCCGAGTCTGTCCTGGCTGCTCTGGCCTCTCAATCAATTTCCCCTCTTTGAAAATGCCAGAGTCCTGCGGTCCTGAGAGTCACGGAGCTAGCACCAAGGAAGATGCCAGGGATACTTTGGAGCTGGCACCAAGGAACATGCCAGGGATATCTTTGGAGTGCAGTGTAGTTGACTTCTGGAAGGATTCTCCGCAAAAATGTGCTTGAACCTTGCACAGACCAAATTTACAGTCAGCCTCATCACGACAAAGTAAAGGGACTTGTAACCAGAATGCAAAATAAGTCTCCCAAAGTCCCCAAACCCAATTAGTCCAATCTTCTACCGCTCCTCAAGACTCTCCTGGAATGCCTCAAAAAGAACTCGCAACCGCTGGGGGGGGCAAAAATGCATGCGTCATAAGAGCTATGGCCATGGCATTGGTCGGCGATCTCAAGGGCCCGAAGGCCCAACCTTCTGCACCATTTTTGTGCCATCCCACATAAGGGGTGGAACTGTTCAAACAAAGAAACTGAAAACACCAAGCAGTCAGTATTTCTCAATGGGTACGCCAGCATGGGCTGTTTCTGGCAGTCCCGGTTGATCCTTTGCATATCGGGTCCAAGCTCCAAAACAATGAGCCACAGTGGTAACCTCAACAAACATGTGGTGGTTTCCCAAAATAGGCTACCCCAAAAAATGATGCATTTTTATTGTAAATGAGAAATATAAAGGATGACTTGGGGGTACCCCTATGGGTTGAGAAACCACCATATCAATCCCATCAAAAGCTGAATGAACTCCCTACTCTGCTGCGCGTCTCACGAAACCCTCCGGCTCAAAGCGCAAACAAAGGCCGTTCCTTGGTTTGCTTGCTCGGCGCCAGGTTGCACACAAGGGGGTGTGAGGGTGCAACAGTCGAGTAAGTTTTGAAAAGATGAGAACTGATCGTGCGGTGAATTATGATCATTAACGCTTAATGATGACTGATACTCAGTAATTCTAAGGTTTACACTCACCAATATAATCGCCCTAGCGGCGAGAAGAACGACCTTTTTGAACTTTAATTCATCGCGATAGAAATCATGAACCCATGTCTAATCAGCAATCATCACCATAAACCGCTATTGACGATCATGTACCCTGATTCACGAGCTCGCAATCATCCAAACGAATGAACCAACATCGCAAAAGGAACATAACCAACTCAGGAAAGCATGTCTGCCTCGTTGATGAGGCAAACTTCCAATTATCTATATAACGAATCGAACATGAACTAAAAGCCGATCGATTTGACAACAGTAGGTCATATGTGGAGCTTCAATCGTTTGAGAAGGCTTGACTGACTGGCAGTTGTTAACCCTGACATCGCGAATTGGTTTGTCCACAGTGAAGCCCTACGGTAAGTTATTTGTGGATTCTCCACTTAAACTTCTCCTTCTTGGATGGTGTGGAAGTGCAAGGCCAAAGGTTTCAGATCGATTCTCAGAGTCCGCGTAACCTCTACAGGTCGCTCTCAACCCCAGTACCAATTGAACCAACCACTGGGCCATGTCCCAGCAACCCAACACAAGCCACTCACGCATGAACCGTTCAGCACTTTTTGTCACTTGTGACTATCATCCCCATGAAGTTATTTACAGTATATGATTGTTAGCTAATGATTCTAAACCACCATGAACCAACCAACCCACCCACCCAACCAATCCTGCAACCAACTCACCTTCCCACAGATCATCCAAGACTCAATGCTCCATCTTTGCAGCTGACAATCCAGCGCAGGTCGCCCTCCACACCGTAGCGCGCGTGCACGCCGTCGCTCACCCGGAAGTTGGGCCGTTGAAAGTACTCCGCACCAAGTTCCGGCGGAGCCTGGGCTCAGGTGAGACAAATAAAGGATGCTCCTTAAACAATGTCTCCATATATCTGCCACTTAAGGATACTCTCCATAGACAAGAACTACTGTGCATCAGTATGCCCGCAAATGGAAGTGCCATGGCCGTGGTATGCGGTAAACATCAATCCAACTTTTGGCTCTAAAGCTAGTGATGTGGGATGTCAACAAGTAACCCACTATGAAGGATAGCAAAAACAAATCATGATCCCAGTAGCCAATGGCCAGCAGAACTAGGCAACTATTGGGCTGTGGGTCAAGATATATACTGCCTATACCCCTAGTGAACATGGCGTAAGTCACCAATCTAGTCTGGCGGTTGGGATGTTCTTCTACCCCTTTTTGGGGATCATTACAGTCATGACATGTCATGACGCACGATCCAATACCGGACTTCCTGATGTTAACAGTCGTTGAGCACCGTTAAGCTTCACCTTCATGCAGGTGCTACAAATCCAGGGATTTGGGGTGCCAGCGTGGCTGGGTTCTCGCTTGGGAGAAACCAAGAATGAGGCAAAAATGAGGAAAGATACGGAAAAATATGCTGAAAGAGCTCTCAGAAAGAACCCACTCATTAGATCTCGTTAGCAGCATTCAGAATGGCATTCAGAATGGCATCAACCCTGAAGAATCATGGCATATTTCAGTTGCCATCTGAATCCTATGCGAACCGCATGCGCCCCACGCCTGCACTGGTAGCAGCTTTCCCGAAAACGTCTCTCGCTTTGTGGGCAGCTTTCTGGGCTTGCCCAGTGGCCACACGGCAGCCAAAGTGCCCCGGCCGTGGTGCACTGCGACCCCCAAACCACAGGGGAACTTCACCTCAGAAAGGCTGAGAAAACCTGTGATCCCAGCAAAATCCACCAAACAAAAGTTAAAAGTGGTATGTTCAATGATATGGAATCTAATCATCCATCAAACAAAAGTTAAAATCTGAGAGTTAAAAATCCAGCATTGAAAATACTTATGTCGATGACATGTGATCAGTGAAAATGCTGCGAGACAAACTGAAATACTGTGGAATCTGAGACGACCAACAATAACATACAACAACGTCTTGCCATAAACTGTTTCGTAAAACCTTTGTGGTTTGCCAGCTTAAACCTACAATCATAGGTCTGAAGGAAAAATGGCCAAAGCTCTACATAGGATAGGCTGATCGGCTTCCGAGCTCCTAACATCAGATGTCCCGCCATCAAGTTGCCACGCCCATTTGTCAAGATCCAATTTATTGGATGTCTGACTTGCCCAAGGACACATACCATTGGATAGCCCCACTAAAATGTATTCCTTCTTCAAACTGGGTCTATGGGGACAATGCTGGGAGATAAATTTCATGACTGGCCTTTTACAGAAATAAAAAATCGATATTTCCACTTCCGGCTGCCTGTCTTCCATTGAAAACGTCATGTCAGAAGCAGTTGCTAAACAACCAAAAAGTCAAAAGACTGTCTGCGTGGAAACGCATTGGCCATGAGCATACCTTGGCAATGAACCAACTGACAGAAGCAACCAATCAAGCAAGCAATCAATAAGCAGCCAAGCAACCAAGCAAGCAACCAACCCACCACCCAACCAACCAAACAGAATTTCGAATACCAACAAGTCCGAGCAACCCGGACAGATCCCAGAATCCCGGCGTGAACAGTGCCCAGACCCACAAACACCAAGTGGCCACGGCGTTGGAATCCAAAGCTGTAAATCCGCGCAAACGATGCGGATACCTGTCCTGCCGTGACTGAGCCATAGCCTACCATGTGGGGGGGAACCGCAGAGCTCTGTGACATGTATATGTTTATGTGTGCATGTATCCACAGAGAGAGAGAGAGAGATGACATACATTTTCATGCATGATATACAGGTGTACACTAGTGTATGATATATATATATATACATATATTTATATCTACGAATTTGTATGCACATATGCTATAGTATACATGCAAGTATCAAAAAACACATATAAAATAGATGTGTCTTTATACGTGAAGGGGTCCCTAAACGATGTCCCCTGAACAAAATTGTTTTCCATGAAAATTCAGCCTTTTGGGGGTGACATGGGGTGACGATATCACACACTCCAGCTCTTTGGTAGATGAATCAAATGGCGCAAGAACCTTCCACAGATTGATCAATACGGGTTGTAGATATTTAATGAAAGTTCTTAGCTGCTGGGTTGAGATACAAACCATTGACCAATGAGTTCTTTGAAACAATGATTTCCCAAGTTGCACAAAAGCGCATAGCCACCTATCAATCCTCAATGCTACAGACCTACTGGCTGCATCAGTTTACCCTCAGCCTTACATGTCCCCACATTGCCCTCAATCTAACAACGCAACTGAAAACCTGCCATTTCTAGTTGACTTAGCATGACTTACCTGACTTGTATGACTTACCATGACTTATCATGACTTACCATGACTTTCCACCACTTCATGTTGGTCCACTGCTAGTCTGCTACAGGGATCCCGCACACCAAGGCGTGTGTCCCTTTTATGCGCTCAGACCAGGGACAGAATCGGCCAGGCGCATGACATCTTTGGTGCGGTAGGAATGCTCCGTCTCCATGGCGGCCCCAGCCGAGAGTCTTGGAGGGTACCGCTTGACACCTTCAACTTGGCTTCCTCTGTGGTCAAACTGTGGAGCTGGGTGACCAAATGGAGGACGCCCATGCGGAAAAGATCAGAGATACCCAGCAGCCACTGGCGCCAGACCGGTGAGAAGAAAGTAACTCGCAAAACACCTTGTGGGGGCGGGATAGTACTTTGTAGTACTTGCACCTATACCAACAATAATACAAGTTCGAGCTGAGAGGCTTAGCACCGAGGTATAGAAATCAGTATAGAAATCAGTATATAGTCACATAAACCTTCCAAAAAAACCATACTTGTACAGGGAAACCAGGTGTCTTGATGCATTGTCTGTGCGTACCTCCACCCTCTAGGACAGCTGTGGCGCACTGCTTGTGCTGAAGGTCACTAGCCGACATTGGTCAGGAGCCAAATGTGGCTGAAGCAAGCAGCCTTGTTACATGCTCTGACTTGGGATTCATGGTTGGGTTGGGGTTGCAAACAAATGTTGAAAACCCCCAACTCTCGGATCCCACTCCCATTTTTTGGCCTCCTGCTAAGTAAAGTTGATCAGTCAATTGGAGCAAACAGCTTGAGTTCTCCTAAGTTTCCAGACAATCTAGGGGGATAGAAATTGAAAAGTCTGACGACATCTAAGGTCCTCGGATTTCTGACCAGACAAGCCTCGAGTCTTGTCATCAAGCTCCCCAACCCTGGGTGTTTCTGCTCTTCCATGGTACTCCCAGTCACTGTTGGGCTCGAAATCCAGCCAGTGGTCCCCTAATTACCGAACGCCCGCGTGGCCATGCTCCGATATGATCCATTCCCATGAAATCCTCGTACCAAATGCCATGGCTTGGAGTTTTTGTTCCACCAGGCAGGGAACCCTGAAATGAACAATCAATCCACCACCAGTGAGAAGTGGTTCGGCCGATTGATTACAGCCAGCGAGAGCTCGTGTTTGAGTCTTTGGAACCTTCATTAAAACAAGCTGATTACAGTAACCATCAAGTCGCCACACAACCATTCATCAACAAGGCTAGGGATTCTTAACTGTTGTCAAGCATTGTCAACGACTATTTACGGTTTGTTTACATTTACATTTCATTTGACCATCACTTACCCAAGCATTCATTTAATCATCACTATCAACCACTCCTCGAGCCCTGATGATCCACCATCCTTACTTAGCATCGTTAACAAGCATGATCAACCATCCTCAGCATCATTACATGTCAACCACTCACCCGTTGATCAACTAAGGAAGAGGGCCGTGCCCTTGAGGCCCCCCACCGAAAGCGCGCCAGGGCAAAGTCCGTGGTGACAATCAGTGCGTCCTGCGGCTGAAGGCTTCACCACTGACACCGCCCGTTGCGTCCCGCAGGGCAATGGTGGAAGCTATTGACCCCAGCAACTGGAAGCATCACATAGGCACCATGAAGCCATCACTTGCTGCTGGTGTGACACCGTGAACTACCCAAAATACGCCATTGGTATGTCCATGGCCATGGTGGTACCCACTTGGTCCATCCATAAATGATCAGCTTCACAGGGAAAGCAAGCGGCGAGGTGGGAGTACATTATTGTCATGAGTATACAAATATCATTTATGAGCCAGGATAGCCATTGTGGATATTTGCACTGTTTCTATCGCTCATGGATTCCCCAAAAGTGAGCGAGTCACTTGCAAGAAAGGCATCAGCCCTTGCTACGCACAGAGGTTGCTTGGAGGACCGTCCTCTTTCATGGGACAATAACCATAACAATCCTTGTCCATCAAACACTACCAATGGAATATGGCTATCTACTGCCAAAGGCTCACAGTACATGCCTTCAAATTGTTCAACTGCGTACTGTGGCCACGTGCCTTCAGGCTTTTGTATTCATGTGCCTTCCAAATCTCATCAAATATGAGTTGGTTCACCAAGAACATCTCAACATGTTGAATATCTAATAACTTTGCTCTGTCACCCGAGGCGTAATCTGTGGCCATCTGATTCTTGAGTTCAAACATTTCACCCGATGAATTTGTCCAGAACTACTGGCTCCAGCGGAAAGTTTGAGAGATTGATGATTCAACTTTATAGGATCAGCAAGATCAGCAAACATGTACCACAGTCAGATGTTCAGTGAACAGTACATATGTCATCAGTAGATATGTGGCAAACGAGTTCTGCAAATCGCAACATGTACATTAATATGTATGTGAAGATCTATGGATATGACATTCTGTGACACTATATGACATGAGAACTGAGCTGCCATTGGCAGTGGCAAGCCACCCTGGCCTCCACTGCAGTCAGCCCCTTTGGATGGAAAAACCTCAGCCCAGCACTTCACGAACGAAGAAATGGGGCCAAAAAGTCTAGTTTCTGGGTCACTTGCCCAACAATTGGTATATCAACCATGCTTAGCCATGCTTATACAGTTGACCTCTTGCGAGCTGGCGGGATATCTGTGATTCAAAGATATGACTGCAGTTGAGCGAGCTTGCAAGCGACTTACAACTCAAACCACCACTTTGCAGATTAGATAGATCAGACTCCAAATTGAAAACACATCTGCCATTTGGCCAATATTTTTACCGCTCAAATGCCCCTTGGGATTTGGAGCTATGTTCCCAATACTGATGACACGAATCTTATACGCCTAGCTGATTCCAGGGAAACCAGCCTCAAAAAAAAGGGACTTCAACCCTCCTCGCTTTCCAGTGTTCACCAATGTCAACCATCATCAACAATCTAGCATCTGAAGCACCATGATTCGAAATCAGTATGAAGATTTAATGATCACTATCAATCATCACTGGCCCTTGTTTGAACACTATTTGCCTCAACCATCATTTAGCATCAAGAACTGGAACGGTTCATTTATAAACCAGTATCAATGATTCTTAAGCATCACTAACCATCCATCGCAAACAGTCACTGACCGTCAGTGACCGTCATTATATAATCGTCCTTGACCATCGTCAAACCACCGTGTACCCAGTAACAATAAATAAACTGCCGCATGCGCATCGTAGAACCATTATTGAGCCAGCATTGAACCACGGTTTTAACATACTCAACAACTATCAATGACTATATATTGACCATTGCAAGTCACCCTGAACCAGTCTACTACCTAATCTTAATTGTGAATCAGCAATTGTTGAAAACAATTCACCAGCCAGTAGCCAAGCATTAATCAACCGTGAATTAAACACCACCCATCAATTAGCTTTGAACATCAGTACTTAATCAACCATCAGTAGCTACTGACATCTACTGACCATTCCAGCCATTTCCAGCCGTGAACTAACCACTCACCAATCCATTAATCAGCCATCAACCAACCACTACCCAGCATCAATGAAGCACCATTAACCATCATCAAACATCACCAACCATTAACCAACCATTAACCTACCAACCCCCACCATCATCACTTCACTTACCATGCACCAACCATTTATCGATCACCATCCATCACGAGATCCAGGCAGGGGCCAATGATCCACGGGCCTCAGCGAGCGATTTAATGAGGATGTGCTTCGTAAGGCTTCATGATGGCGAATAAGGATATATAGTGGCGAACAAGGGCTAATGATGGTGAATCAGGTTCGTGATGGTTGATAAGGGTTCATAATGGTTAACCAGGTTCAGTGATGGTGAATGTTAATGATGGATTAAGGCTTCATAGTGGTGAATCATGGTCATGATGGTTGGTGGGTCATAAATGGTTCGTAATGGCTTGTATGGCGAATGATGGTACATCATCGTGAATGCTTGCTACTCCTCCACACCTCTAGGGCCAGGGCTTTCATCGCCGACATACCACGTTTGTAGGTCAACCATGGTCAACCATGGTCAACCATGGTCAACCATGGTCAACCATCGATCAAAGTGGGGTGACTTTCATGATGATTTCAACCAGCGATACCTGGTGAAGGGTCCACCTCCTACCCTTGGCTTGCTAGGAAAACGACTGCTGCCAGGCGGAGCTCTGCCAATTTCCCTGGCAAATCTGACCGCCTCTTTGATTTGATTGATGCTTTGCCCATGAAAATTCACTGATCGTCACTGGCCTTTGATTCCCAGCTACTGTGTGGTTTCTTCCTCCAGACAAAAAGGGGTATGTAGTAACCAAAAACGCATCTTACTATAGGAAACCATTGGTTTGGGGGGTACCTCGTCATGGCTTGGCACCCAAGGATTGGTTGTCAGTCCAGGCACCACTCCGTCGCCCGCAGGGTGTCGTTGGAGGCCAGTGGTGGAGGGCAGTGCAGTTGCAAGGCCACAGCCAAGCTGGTGCAAGAGATCAAGACTCCTATGAAGGCCTTGGAAGCGGCGGCCTGGAAGGGGAAATGGATCACTCGCATCGGTCAAAATGGATCACTTGCATCGACATTTCGTTTCAAGTATTCTCTACACTACAGAAACCAACACTTTCTCGTGGATGGGGGTGGGGTGGGGTGGGATGTTGACGTTCGTGTGGACGTGCGCGCCAAGTTGCTGCTACGTTGGGGATGGGGGTGGGGTGGGGTGGGATGTTAGAAGACAAGCATTGCTTTCATGAACTTGACTGTGATCTCCAAACCGGCCAAGACTGATCCCAAGGAATCACCTTAGAGCCTACATCTGCAAAAGGTGCGCGAGATGCACGTAATCACTCCACTGCAACCTCCGCAGATGCAACCGATCCTCTGTCCGCCTGCATACTCTCCATGCGCTGGCACTGCAGTAGTAGGTTAGAGCAGGTCAACTGTGCCAGCTGCTGGTCCGGTGTCTGCCTGGCAGCGGTCACTTTCCCAGAAGGCTTTTCGTGTGGACGGGCGCGCCAAGTTGTTGCTACGTTGGGCATGGGGGTGGGGTGGGGCGAGATGTTAATGTGCGGACGTGCGCGCCAAGCTGCTACGGTGGGGATGGGTGTGGGGTGGGCTGGGATGTTGACGTTCGTGTGGACGTGCGCGCCAAATTGCTGCTACGTTGGGCATGGTGGTGAGGGTTAAATCGCCTTAAAGACTTCGCTTATCTAACACCGTAGGATCAGTCCACAACACACTGCAGGCGACGGCTGAGACAGTGTCTTTTCCGGAGCGCAGGCTACGCTAAGTCTTGAGCCATACCGACAAGGTATGTAAGTCCAAAAGGTGACAGAAGGTACTACACAGACATGTTGAACTAACTGTGAACATTGCGTAGGGGACTAACTACAAAAGAATCACAAACAGACACAAATTTTCCTGTGCCCGAAGCATGTTGATAAAGAACTACAAAGTCACATGGACTACAGCTCGGCGAGCGTATCACAGTGCGAAAAACGAAAATAGCAAGACAAACAACAACACGGCGAAGACACAGTTTTGCGCGATTTACAATGCGGAGAAGAAGAAAAGGTGACACGTCGATGAATGCAATTGGTATCCGCGCCAGTGCGAATCCCGAGAAATGCACGCTTCAAACCCACGCATGCCTCACAGTGCGGAGAACGATTCCAGAACCAGAAACATGGACAATGCATTGCGCCTGCCACAGCATTTGCATGTGCCGAAACAACGCCAAGCCTGCCACGGTGCACTGGGCAGACACTTGATGCCTCCGTGACAATACGTTTTGCGAAAAATGAGAACAAACATGAGAACAGCAACACGAACAAAGTGCTGCGCCTGCCACGAAAAATGAGATTCCGCAGATGCAACCGATCCGATTCCGCAGATGCAACTGATCCCCTTTCCCCTGGAAGAGGCTTGACAGGCTATGGGGCATCTGTTTTCATATGGCGAGCTGGGGCAAGCAATTAATCAACCAATGGTTAGTAGTGGCTAATAATGGTTCAACAGGGTTCAATGATGGTTAATAATGGGCTATGGGTTAAGCAGTTAACCCACCAACCAACAACAATGGTTAACTAGCTGGTTAATTGGTTAATAATGATAGGGGATTATAAGCAACAGTAACAGGGGATATACCAGCCATTATCAGCCGAGCTGAGTCAAGCAGTTAACCAACCAATTTCATGGGGGATAAGTTCACCAACAACCATAGGGAAAACAGCCTGATTGATGATAGGGGAACCAGGGGGACTAAGGGTGAACTGACCCACTGCCATATGAAAGCATCCACCATAACACTCAGTTTTTTTCGCACCAGAAGCAGTCAGTCTAAGACGTACAGCCAGCATCAAACAAAACTGATAGTGACCACAACACTCACTGACATTCTACTAATTACTGTATCGATTTGATCATTCAGATTTTCACTATGGGGGCACCCTTTCTTTGGGGGAGTGGCCAACCCACACACCGTGTACCCAACATTGCAGAAGTAAGGACATCCCCAGTAGCAGATAGGGCTCTGCGCATGAAAGGAATTGGTGCAAAGTGCATGGCAGTGCACGGTGATGGAATTACAGTAAATTTGCCATCCTTTGAAACAATGGCTGGAAGTCGTGGGAATTCCCAGTTCTCTGGAATCGTTCACAATTTCCTGCATATAAACTTACATTAATTACTGTCCATCATTGGCCATCAATTAGTAGCTAGTTAACAATCAGTCATCAATTAAACACATTTGAACACTCTACACAGTCTTGATACGTCTTGATTCTTGGATGATATTCCTTCCTTCTCTTGTTGCTTTCACCCTGATATGTGAAACCTCCTGTAGCGTCTCAACCAAGAGAGGGGGGTCTTCAACGCTGCCCGTGCCACTGTGGTTGAGGCCCAGTTGCAACGTACTGCGTCGCCTTCCGAGCTGCTTTGGGATTTCGGCAGTCCTGTAGCCGACCCAGCTGTGAAGCCGATCCGGCTTCGTCAGCGAAACACGTGGGGTGGCAATGAGCCATCCGTGTTCGATCATCTGGGTTGTAACCCAGGCACCCCATAGATGCATGGTGCCATAGCTCTAAACAAGAAAGGCAAGATAGGGAAATTTACCAGAAATCACGTACCTCCCATGGCTAAGAAAGGGAAGACCATGAGAAATTGGGTTCCAGCTGGAACCTGCGCTTAGTTGTGCGTACTTAATTCTATATAACAGCAGCTGAAGCAGAAACAGCGGTAAATTGGGGGCCCCCTGTAACGCGTCCTTTAAAACGTGCAAATTTCAAAGTGTCCACTCGAGGTTTCCCTAAGTGGATTTTGTGATGAATCTGAGCGGGTAGTCAGAGGAACATTCGGAGAAATATCGTATTTCTCATTGGTGAATCCTAATTCTCACGGGGTCTCCCTGGTAGCAGGAAACCCATCTTGACACACTGGAGAGTCCTGCCACAAAATGGGGTGGGATTGACATGGCTGTGCAAAGTGGTCGGCACGCCTTCATGTCCTTTAACAGCGATGGCCAGTCGGCTTCTTTCGGAAAGGGCCGGATGAAAATGGTGAAGGCAGCTACCACGAAGGGCGGCAGGAAAATGCCGAGCCGGGCCAGGAAGGCAATGGGAGGATCCTGGCCACCGATGCTCATCTAGGTGTAGGTCGTTGCGACCACATCAACCAGCAAGAAACATATACTGCACAGATCACATGGGGTACATCTATTAGACACATGCATTACATGCATTGTATGCACTAGATACACTGCATGCAGCACATATACAGTAATTACACAAATTACACAAATGACACTTGACAACAGTAAACAGGAATGTCAAAAACTCGTCTTTACAGAGAGCGAAACCGACGCATCAAAACTAAAGTTCTTCATTGACGCAAATGCATGACGGAAAGGCTAGTTTACAACAAAAACGACGTTCTTTAGCTCCTTAGGCCGACTGCTTTGCTTTTCTATCGGAACAAAGCTTTGTTTCTGGGGGCAAAACAAGCTCAGCACCCCAGGGTTTCAAACAAACGTGTCCCACAAAACAAACAAACTAAATACCTTTTTTAAATTCCAAAAGACTTTAAAAGGCTACCCCTTTTGAAGCTTGTTGTGAGAAACTCTCCGCTCCGGTTGAAAACGTGTTTGCTCTTCAGGACATTTGTGTTCCGTGATGCGGTGCTTCTACACTGAAGCTGGCACAGATATGATACAATACGCTTGTTTCTCGACAGAAAATAACCCTCTTTTTTGATTTCATTTGTTTGTTTCCTTTAACAAAAACCAACTGTTTGCCGCGGGTTGCCGGATGGCTTCTGTCACGAAGCAAACTTGCGCCCCTGGACACGCATACGTGTATACGGCAAATATTCCCAGATGGACTGATCCCTGGACCAGCAATGCAGCAAAGTTGACAACGACAAGGCCTAGGAAAATCACCACTTGCAAGAAGTTTCAACAAATATGTACGAATATGTAGCCGCAAAATTGGTTGAAAACCTGGGAAAGCCATGCTGCAAGAAAGATGGAGTCTCAAGGGTGTTTCCCCTCACATCACACTGGTACAGTAGAGCCCGAGAGGCCACCCCATCCCTCCCCTGTCCTCATAAACCTCCAAGCGCATCTCAATGTGATACATGACACAAAAACCTCAGGCTAATAGACCATGGCAGCCACATGACTGCCCATGATTCTGAATATATTTCTGCTGCGAGTTGTGTCGCAGATCATGTAGACCCACGATACGATTGATAAGGTTGGGACCATCCTGATGTGCAACTCTGTAGCGGATCACCCTCAAAATGGACATTAGTTCGGCTGCAGAGACCCCAGTTTCGGCAATGGGAGCCAATCTATGAACACATACTACGAACTATTCAGAGTCTTGCCTGTGGCAAATGGACATTGAGAACTCTTTCACGAAGTCAAAACACCCTCTTAGATCTAAGATCTCTTGGAAAGAAAGCTGTTCCAACCAAGGAACCCAAAGACATCAAAGTGAAGAGGCTGCCACCAAACACAGTGTCATGAGCCTGACCTTCGTAGAGATCCAATGCCTGCACCTGACACCGGTTTCCATATTGGCAGGAATCATTCCGCATACAAAACACAACGAGGGCGGTAAGAATGATTCATCAGGGTCAATGCTTAATGATCGTCAATTCATGTCAATTCAAGTCAATTCATGTCAATTCATGTCAATTCATGTCAATTCATGTCAATTCATGTCAGTTCATGCCAGTTCATGTCAGTTCATGATTACCATATAGGGGCAAATAACTAACAAACAGCGGCACAGCTGGAGCTGTTGGGCATCGCCCAAGTGGATTCAACAAGCAAATTCAGCAGCGCCTCTGGCTCTTTCATCAGCGGTTTAAAATGGAGGTGTCGCCGGCCATCTGAAATGAAAGCGCCTTTTCTGCCCTTCCTTGGCGCGGTCATGCGGTCTTGCTATGAAGAATCTGGTGGTTTTGTTGGGGAGCATGGTGGTTTTGTTGGGTTGCACCGTGGTTGATCATCAAACCCATGTGAGCAGTAGAGAACCCCTGGCGGCAAATGCTTTCAGTGAATAGACGACAGACTTTCAGGATCGGCTTCTGGTCATATTGCTAGGGCCTGCTAGGGCTGGTACCAGACACTCCGCCACTGCCAAGCGGCTCCACGTCCGCCGGTAGCTTCATGTCTGGCGGATGCTCAGACTGATCTCGACTAAGCCTCTGAAACAACAGGGGTCAGGGGAGCTGTTGCTGAAACGAATTCCTGCCCACTGAAGATCCACTGCTGACATCGGCTCGCACTTCTTGATCGATCATATCGCAGAATTGAAATTGTCTTTGGCTGACAATAATCTCAAGACAGATCACCTAGTGACCCAAGGCAGTTCAAGCCTAAGCCTACATTATTCGCTCTATTCTCTGATGTATGTAAATGAAAGAATAAACAAATAGATAAATAAATGAATGAACAAATAAATGAATGAATTAATGAATAAGTAACTAAACCAAAAACAAATAAAGAAATAAATGAACGAATAAATAACGTATGCACGTATGCATGCATCCGTGCATGCAATGCAACGCAATAAATTGTAATGTCATGTACTCTTATATAGCATGTAATGTGAGGCAATGCAGTGGAATGTAATGAATGTAATATGTATACAACTGTGGACATATGTAATGTGATGTAATACGTAGATGTACATGTAGTGTGCAATATGTAATTTGTGTGTGTGTGTATGTGTGTATCTATGCATGCGCGTAGGTGTGTGTGTGTGTGTCTAGGTGTGTGTAGGTGTGCGTGTGCGTACGTACATGTACGCCTATGTATGTGTATTCATGTATGTGTAATTATATGCGTGTATGTATGTAAACAGACTACGACAACATCATGCAGTCCAGCGTATACAAGCACATTCGCCCCAAAGCACAACCACACGAACCCGACCACAAGCGCAGCAGTCGGGGTCTATGCCGAGCGACTCAAGGTACTCCGACGAGATTGACCCGTCCGATGGCAGATGCTCCAACTCGTCCTCCCTTTCATCGGCGCTCAAAAAGTCCTCGTCCAAACGGACCCCAAACAGTGTGCAGGGGATGCCCATTGGGTCGATCTCCTTGCATCGAAGATCTGTGTATGCCCAATGCCTTGGGGAGCTCCACACAAGATCCCTGAAGGAAAATCTCGGCGTAAGACATGCCGAGCACATTGCGCAAGGCCATTCTAGTGGGCCCGCGGGAACTTAGTGAGGTTGTAGCCAAAGGGATAATGCTTGCAAAAATCCATCACAGTGTGTATGTGTTTTTCTTTTTTAGTCTGTGTCGTACAAGATCCCCATAAAAAGCATCTTGAAAATTTCAGAGGAGGTCAGGTCCTTGCACAAAGACAAGCAAGGCATCTCGTATAAGCTCTCTGGAGCAGATTTCTCCACAAGGTCCTTGTACAACCGATTGCCTTTGCAAGATCTCTGCAAAAGATGTTTTTCATGTCTCGCTCGAAAAGCTCAAATGCACCGCGAAAAATCAGCCTTTTGCATCCAAAATGTGGTTTTCCTGGCAGGAATACTTCGTGAAAAGCAAACTTCACCAGGTCATATGACCTGCGGCCTGTTTTTCGTGGCAAGCATTTTTTTGAAAGCACTTCACCTGAAAAATCTCAACCCAGCAAGCACCTCCCCTTCAAACAGCACCCGATTGGTGTCGGATGTGCACCGTGGCATGGGCATTCCAAACAGGCAACTTGTAGAACCGGTGCTCAGGGCGGCATTTGAGATATCGCCAAGTGCAGATATGCATTTACACAGATCAGATTGACAGTTTGATGAACAGCTTAAAAGCTGGAGGGGCAGAGATGTCGGATAGATACATAGATAGATCTGTAATGATAGAAACTCACAGATGGACAAGTAGATAGATAGATAGATAGATAGATAGATAGATAGATAGATAGATAGATAGATAGATAGATAGATAGATAGATAGATAGATA
>VSDK01027838.1:182536-193169 GCA_009767595.1 Symbiodinium kawagutii | reverse complement strand
ATGGATGGATGGATGGATGGATGGATGGATGGATGGATGGATGGATGGATACATATACAGACCGGCAGATAAGATGAATGGCCTGCATCAACTTGCTTGAACATGTTGCATGCACAGCATGCGCACCAGCAACCACGGATGACCACGAGAATATCAAAAGTTCCGCTCCAACTGTGGCCACTGCTGGTATCACTGTCGGTTAATATTGACATGGTCATGGCTGATACGAAATGGTACAAATAGCTGACATATGTTGACATTGATGCGTAAGTGAACATTTAAACTAGGAGGCTCAAAGCCATTGGGGTATTTGGAACTCAAAGAATGATCGCACGAGTAGCTCCTCCTTCTCTTCGTCAGGGGGCTCCCTGAAACCTCGCAGGGGGAGAACGGTCACTTCGACCTCTGGCTGACTTTGCTCGTGGGAGTCTGACTGAATAGAAGCTCTACCGGAACCCGGCATTTTGAATACCCAGCAATATCTAGCAATCAAATGCGATCAATACCTGGCAAATCCTAGCAATCAGTATGCACCTGGCTGATAAATGGCCAGCGACACATCGCCCTTTCCATCCATTGCCAGGAGTTTATTCAACCCGGTGACCTTCCATGGCCCCAGATCCCCAGATCGCCTTCTGCTGGCAGTGCGAAGAGCCCTGCCATGGCACCCCAAAGGATGCGCGGCACGCTTCGAGCGATTCGCCACTCACCGCGCCCCCGGCGCTCCTGTGGCATGGCGTTGCGAGTCAGTGGGGTTGGTTGGTTGGTTGATTGGTCGGTCGGTTGGTTGGTTGGTTGGTTGGTTGTGATATCTGGAGGTGATGGATCTAATCAACATGAAATGGTATCTAAGTCCACTACGTAGCACTGTTGGATTTATAGATGTTCACATTGTGGAGGACAAAGAACATGTTTGTATATGTGCATATTTACATAAACATATACATGCCTATGCATATGGGTTTGTCCGTAAATGGTGAAACCTACAAACAATCCAATAAAGGTCATTGCTAGTTGCAAAACCACGAGTTTCTGGGCTACAACATTTTTGGATGACCAACCCATTAATTTGTGCGTGAACTGCGTGTATAGTTTGGTATGTGTTGAAACGTATGGAGAGACCACATGAGGTCTGCAAGTCGGACTCCATCAAAACTCTCCAACCCCGAAACTTGGGCCCATGACATCAAAGAAATCCCTGTTGGTTGGATACACCTGATGGCAAAAAACAACAGTCCGCGGTCGTCCATGGATCGTGTCTCCCATGTTCTCATAAAATCATGTTCTCATGTGCCGAATGATTTGGGATGGTTGTGCGGAGTAGCCTAATATGGAAAGCTCAGTTTCTGCAGGTGAGCACCCAGAAAATGAACAGAGTGGTGAACAAGCATGGATGTTCATCCAAGTTGGTAAAAAGAATCTAGAGAAATTAATCACAATACATGAGCCTACCAATGGTGTCCCAGGGTCGTGATCAATTTCGAGAGTTCTACAGGTGAACATTGGAATTTCAAGAGTTCTAGCTCTCCCAGTTTCTCTTATAGTTTCCCCTAGTTTCCCCTATAGTTTCCCCACAGAACTGATCAAACCTTCAACAGCGAAGGTGGAACTCTGAATCCTTTTTCAGTCGTTCGCCGGCTCCTGGGGTCTCCGAATGTAGTTCTCATAAAAGGTCTGGGAACCTGCGGACCCAGCATGGTCAACAGAGAAATTCGCGCGCAGTGGAGCGATGCCCTTGGTATCACTTGGTCAGGCTGAGTTTGTTCATCAACGTTGACATGTGAGAGCTGCATCTACACCAACTGGTACGTCTGAAACTGCGCTGAGCCCCTACTGCATTTCATGATCATTTAGCTATGGGTCAAAGCCCCGTACCCCTGCTTCCCCCATCATTAACCAGTGTTTTCCCTATAGTTTTGTTGGTTATTAACCCCCACTACTGGTTGGTTAATATTGACCCATAGCCATTTTGCCGTGGAAAGCGGTACTTGCGGTCCTGTACCCAGTGGCAATCGGTTCGGACAGACTCCACAGCAACTCCCAGACTCCATGAACGCAGCACGTGGCACACCTGCCTGGATGATGCTCACGTGAATTCCCTGCGAAATTCATATCACGATGATATGCATCTGAAATCATCTGAATATGACTATGTAAGTATTATGTACATGTAAAAAACATGCAACATGTGTCTGCTTTGTAAATATGCATGCTTTGTTAGATGGCCAAGCCATGCCAACCCCATCATTTTCAGCCCCCCATATAGCCTTCCATGCTCCCCAGGCGCGGCCTTCATAGGTCTCCCACTTCGCCTCGCAGCAGCGAGTTCTGAGCGGCTGAGCTCCAGACAGGTACCGGATCCCGGGAGCACCAGCTATGACGAACCACGGGGAGCCTATGAGCCTATGAACCAGGTGAGATTCCTCATCAGGTGAGATTCCTATGAATCAGTGAACCTGGTGAATCTATAATAATCCTGGTGAATCAGCTGAGATTCCCGCTTACAGCCACTTTTGAAACATCAACGATGTTAAGTCTCGAGGATTCGTATCCATCCGTGTTTTTCATGGTTGGCTGCTCTCCCATCATGAAACTCCACGCTGTTGGCCAGTGTATTAAGTTGAACAGCATTGTCATGTTAAGAACTCTGATTAACCATAAATGAGTGCATTTATCATCGTGAACTAATATCAATCGTGGTTACTATCACCACTATTTACCATAAGGCATTGATATGAGCTTGGATAATTGTTGTTGACAACATGATTGTTATTCCTCTTCACCTGAACTCTTTGTGCCCATACGTTTAACAACCACTGTGTTTAACCATATCAGAAGCCACGTCATCAATCATGAAATTAAGCAGTAATCCGTCATGAACCACAATAAACCCATACTACTAGTACTAACAACTAACAACTATCAGACTATCACCATCCATAACCCATCCACAACCCATCCCCATCCCCATCCCCATCCATGCCTGTCGATCCTGGACAACTTGAAGCTGCCCCAGGCGATGATGACCTTGCTCCGCGGTGAACGGAGATGGATCACCCATGGAGTTATCACAGCTATGAAGCCAGTCATGAAGCCACTTATGATGGTTCATCATGGGTAATAATGACATGTTCATGGTCAATAATGGTTACTAATCTATGGTTTAATCATGAACCCATAACTCGCTGTTTTACTGGCGTTTTTGCCGCTACTAATGGGCTGTGATGGGTAATAATGGCTGTTTAATGGCTATAACGGCTATAATGGGTAATAATGGTCTATTAATGGATAATCATGGGTAGTAATCATTCATATAACCATGGTTAATCATGGATTACCCATCACCTATAGTGGTTAATCATGGGTGATAATGGCTTTTCAATGGCTAATAATAGGGTATTATCACCAAAAAAGGTTTGGGCTCAACCTGCCCGTGGTAGCCTTGCCTGAATGCTTCAGCGGACCGAGCCATGACATCACCTGGTGACCGGATATCCCAAGAGGCTCATTCCCATGACGTTCTGGATGGCCGCGATTGCTTACCTTGTCCTACTGCCAGATACTTTATGCTCGAACTGGTAGCGATGATTCTGACAGATGGCGATTCAGCACTCCCTGGCGTACCTTTCGCTGCAGAGGGATTTGGAGCTTCGCAGTTTGGCCAAGAGATCCCGACCAATTTCATGGCCCAGGAGTTCCAATTTGTCATTCTGATCAGGGAGACATCGGTTCCCATGCTTCCTTTGCAATGGGCACTGTGGATGTGGACTCTGGATGACAGAGCATGGTTACGTAACAGCCTTGTTTGCCATAGGAAGTTGCAACTACCCCGTCGGATCAGACACCAAGTTCCCAGCTTGGGCAACTCTTGCTTGCAGTTTCTTGCTGGAGGATTGACACGTCAGATGCACGGAATCTTTTATTGGCAAAGTGGAGACAAGCTGTCGTCTCTTTTGTTGAGACTGGGGCCAGTCAATCGCAACGACCCTGCGAGATGGCACTTTCCTTTTGCCACTCAGTTGATACATGTGGGCATTACACTTGGATTTCCCGGATTGGCTCTTTGGATTTCATGCCCGTTGTCAGCCACTTACGCCTATACGCACATTCGGAGAGAGCCTGTTTGTGGTTGAGGTACAGCATTTGCCACCACGGAGAGACATGTGCAGTAAGCTTGGATGGTGACGGCGCAATCTTGCTATGGCCTTGAACTTTCCGAATTGGCTATTGGATGCTTGAGTGTGACGTTCCCGTTTGCAATTTATGAACGAGCCAGTGTGTGGCTGCTTTGGCTTTTTGCAGCCAGGCTATTGTGCAAATTCGAACCCGAGCCAGTGTGCTAGTTTTTGGTTCAGAGGAACCCTCTCTTAGAGTTGATGCTCTAAGTGTTTTTGCTGACAACTTGACAGCTTCACAATTGTGCTATAGACTTGCTATGCCACATGTGTCGTAGCAAACGCGGGAGTGTGTATCTCTGTTGGTTGTTCACGAGTGGTGATGACTTTCCATGTGGGTGCAGGCGCTCTGCACATCAGCGCGTCTGCACCACGTTCTGTCCATCCCATTCTGTGACGTTAGTTGTTTGACTCACTTCTAGTGAGCAGCCACCATGGCTTCGCCACAACGGCCGGGCCTGGAGCTTTGACACCAGGAAAAGGTATTATCACCAAAGATACTGGCTAATCATAGTTAATAATAGTTGACAATGGTTGACTAATACTGGTTCATAATGATTCACCATAGCTATTTACACTTTTAATGTTAATGAGGGTTGATAATGGACAATCATGCTTGACTAGTGCTTGACTAATGGTTTGTAATGGTTATTGATGGTTAGTAATGATTGATAATGGTTAATGATGCCTCATAATAGCTAATGTTTGACTAATGGTAAATGACTAAGTTGAAAGTATTCTCACTGTTATTTAGCATTAATCAAGCATGATTGCAATGTTTCACCATCGTTAACCATTATTGGCTATTACTAACCATCATTCACCATGACTAAGCAACCTATGACAAATATGATCATATACTGGTAGAGTACCCATGGTGGTAATAGTAATAGTCATGATCCATGACCTATGATAATCAAAGTGATCCATAGAATCCACAGTTTACTTCCATAGGTAAAAGTTAGTCATAGCATGATAACTAGTGAACTATGGTGGTAATAGTGATGATAGTTTGTTAAGTCCTAGTGATATAATTTCAATAGCTAGTCGTAGCAACCTATGACATATAATTAAGGATGGTAAACCTATGCTATCTATCACCCATTCTTAGTACAGTAGTAGCAACTAAAGTGTTGCTACTGTAACTGTGAAGAATTTAGGCCGAACGATCATCGCTTATAAACTAGGAGTTCGATACGGAGAAGCACCATTTCTACTAGGAAAGCCATCCCAGAATGGTGGTGGTTCAACCCACATCAAACTGTTTGTTTAAACACCAGGGTGACCATGGATTCAAATATGGTCAGCAACCGATGATGGCGATGCTATAGGCTATAGTTAATAGTGACCTGGGTGATCCACCAGAGTTAATAGTAAGAATGGAGATAATCATAGATAATTCTGGATTAACTATAGACTAATGGATCATCCATTCACTGATGATGGTTGTAGATGAACACTTAATAGTCACATGAATTGCTACTATTGGAGAAAACAGCACCGCCCTTATATTCAATAGTGGTAGAGATCCATATCAATCATCAGAGATCCATAGTCATACTGGTAGATCCACAGCACGCAACTGCTTGTAGATCCACATTGCTAAACAACCATCTCTGCCCATCCATGTTTGCCTGTGGCAGTAACCAGTGGTAACAAGCAGTTGGTTTTGTATTTATTGATGTAAGGTTGAGCTTTGGTTTGCCATATTTGATCGTAGTCAACGGACACTGGTCATAGCCAATTGGTAAAATGGTCATGAAATGTGCACTTCACACAGGTCTCTAACAAACAATAACAAACAATAACCATCATTAACCGTCATTAACCAGCATCAACCATCATGTGCCATCATTAGCCAATAAAGTCCTGTGGATCTGCACTTCTGGGAAAAAAAGCTCAACCAGAAACCGTGGCAGGTCAACTTCATAAAGACTTGAAGACAACCCATGGCCATCTGTCTAGGGGCATATGGAATGTCTGTACATGTGCAGTATGTGTATGCATAAAGGTGTATATATATATATACATCACATGTTTAAGTAAAAAACATATACTAATATATACATATAGATACACATATACATATATCATAGATCTCAGATATTGGATCTATCTATTAGTGTATGTAATATATATATATATATACTTTCGTATGTATATCAAATGTATATATATATATCATATCATGTAACATAAAGACATGTGTGTACACGGTCTTGCCGTCAGGATCTGTGCGTTGAATGGCACCACCACCGAGGCCAGTCGTGGCACAGTCGACCGGTACCTTTGAGCAGCTTCCCTCGCTGAAGCGCAGCATTTTTACATTGCGAGTGGGGTCTGGGGCCAAGCACCGCAGCACGAGCTCAGCCCTCCCAAGCACTGAAGCACCAGCAAGTCATGAAAAACTCCGGGAGGCAGATCATATCCTGAAGATCAGTGTCAGAGTTCTCCCTTGAAGTGACTTGTCAAGGTTGGTGTTGATGAACTCCATTTCGTGGACGAGCCGGGGATTTGACGAAGTGGCGGGGCCAAATCGAATAATTTCGAGGGCACTTGGGAAACATCTGCGGACAGCCTCAACTTTCGGATTTCTTCATCGCTTAAATTTCCTGCAATGAAAAATGAGTCTGCTGGAAAAAAATTGGCCGGTGGAAGAAGAAGCACAAGAAATATCATTCTCACAAAGGCAGGATCCCACAGAAGATTCTCGAGACTATTCAAACTATTCCATGGATAGTGGTTCAAGAATGGCCTGGAAATCTGTGTTTGCCATTTCTTGACTTAGAAAACCAAACGACAGTGACCAGGTTTCTATATACTAGATGGTAGGTTGGCCTGCCCCCAGCTAAACATCTCGATAGAGGTCTATGCCATTGCTCACATGATTTTGCTTCCCCATTCCCCATGGATCTACTGGTTGGACATCACCATAAAATGGCAATAGAACCAATAGTGGACACAATCCCACCACGATTCAAATTGGAAATCCCGCCACTATGAAGTTCGGAGTGAATGACTTCTGCAACCAAGCAGTAGAACTATATCGCTGTCCCATGTTCAGATACAAAACAAAGCCTTTGTGCATAAGTCTTGAGATCGCGATCATACAGTTGATGGAAGCACGTCATCACTGATAGCTGGTCCACATGGTGAGCCTCCAAAAATGTGACGACGTGTAAAGCAACCGTTCCAATTCTGCTTCCCCAAACTCTATAAATGAATATGGCGGTGAGTCACCTGCACTGCAAATGACCCAACTAGTCGAGCTGTTGGCATGTTCACATACCCATGGCTGTTGGTTAACATTGTCCCATGGCCTCATAGCCATATGGAGCCCTGATTCTGTAGCAGTTCGTAGCTGGTGAGTTTGTCCAAGGCACATGTTTCACATGTTTCTAAGGCAAATGGTATGTATTGATGGTTAATAATAGATAATGGTCGTTGACAATGTCAGTTGATAATGGTTAATCTAAGATAGGTATTGTGCACTTAAGGATGACAAATGGCATTTAATATGTGGTAAATAAGTATGGTTAAGAACAAACCAATCAATAAGTAAGTCGTTGGTTACAGTTGATTGATACCTCTGATATTGAAAAATCAGGACCATCCGGTAGTAGCTAATGACTAATGGTAGTAAATGACTGATTGATGATGGCTGACAATAGTGAGAGCCCGTGGTATTGGCTGATAATCTTTGATAATAGTTGATAATGGTTGATAATGCTCGAAACACAATGATTTGAATGGCTGATATTGGTTGATAGCAAATAGTAATGGTCAATAATGGCTAATGATGGTTTGCCGTAGGGATAGTGACCAGAACTCAGAAATCATCTAGGGCGATTGAACAGCACTACCTCCAAACAAACATGTCAAGATTTTGCTGGGTACCCTGTTGATGGCCATGTGCACTTGTTCGCGATTGTTCATCTTCCACTGGCAAAAAGGCTAGCCGTGTCAGCCTCAAAAACTTGAGTTCTGGAAAGCTTCTGCAGACCTACCGAAAGCGTGTGAAAGTTGTTGGATCAGTGGAGCAGCATCAGGACACGGGCAAAACCCCTATAAACCGAGTAGGTTGAACCCCTATGATACCATGTCATGGCACATGGGAACAGTTAGAAAACACAAATATACTTACAGAAGCATCATCAACATCACTATCTTCTCCCTGGTCAATGATGGTCCGAGGCAAGAAAAATCCAGAGATATCTCACTGTGTCGGTGGTGTCTGCTCCACTGCTCACAACCGCTCACAACAGCTGTGGTTGTACCCCCAGCATCCTCCAACCATCGAATCTAGCACTGTTTTCATGGGTGAAATGAAAGTCGAAATCATCAGTGATTATGATACCAGTCATCATCCACCCGTCATGGACCACTCATCATCAGCCAGTAATTACTGTCAGCAATCATTATGGTGAAGCACTAATTCGTTGATACACCTTGACTTGGTAATACTGCTTGATTACCAGATTTCGATCAGCCGCGAGTCACCTCCAGTTGTGTCTTCCAACTAACATTGCTGGGGAGTTCTTGGAGAATCTGCCATCGTGAATCACGGCGGCCCGCTGCTCCACAAGGCTTCATGTGAGCTGCAGTGGAGCTAACATCAACAGCCACTGGAACTTCATGTGCCACGCCCACATCTGAAACATATGCTAGTACCAGGCATCCTAGTGACATGCTATAACGACAGCGCCCGTGATCCGTTCAGTCGCTAAAAGGTGCTGCAAATCTCGAGTGTCATTGACTCCAACACGGTTCTTAACAAAACTACTAGTGGCCCATCATTCAAGTTGAAAAAAATGAATTTCATAAGAGTAACGTTCATATTGGCCAATCATTCAACTGGAACGTTTTTCGAAATCAGCAGCTGACGACAACCACAGCGTTGAAAGGCCCGGCCATCCACGGCCTCAGATCAGCTTGCCGCCCTTCTCGCGCTCCTGGCGTTCCTTCAGCCGCATTCGTTTCGTTAGCTCACGGGAGCCTTTCAGGAAGGTCAGGCAGTCCTGGAAGTCCTGCGGTGCTTGGGGTTCATGGTGAAGGGTGACTATATGCGACTGGATGTGACTAGATGTGACTAGTTACTAATGATCAACGAGCAATAGTACTAGTGACTGACATTTACTAATAGTAGTTGACAATGGTGACCAATATTGGTTGATGATGCTGGAGGGTTGATGGCTGATTAACCATGCGGGTATAAGCCATCCAGTATCAGTTTATCATTTATTGTAGGCAGTTTGGGGTTGAGGATGGCTTCATACGTAGCTGGAGATTGGCCATCTTGACTTCATGTTCGTGCGAGTCTCGGTCAGCAGCCCATGGCTACCTTTGACTTTGTACAAAAGGCCCGGCCATAGCACTGTTGACAACAGCAGTGGGCACCAAATAATGAGAAACAAGCGACCAAGTAGCTGGTTGCCAACAGGAACAGCTGTAGCTTACCCCTGAGCATCAACGTCAAAACAGCGCAGCACTGGTTTGCACTCGTCCTGCGCTTGTTGTTCATTCACATCCAGCAGGAAATATCCATCGATGGACTCGGGATCCTCGGGGTTGTCCTCCCACACGGAGAAGGGTCGAGGCCAAACCCGGACGATCACCGCACTGTTCAGCGGAAGGGGGTCCTGGCACGGTCACAGGGATCGTCTCATGCTTCAATAGGTAATTCAACATTTAAATACAGTATCCCATGCTGATTGTTGGTTGACCCTTGCCCCACCAATCATCAAACAACAGAAGTATATACCAAGCATAAGCAGATGGCCTTCGATGGTCTATTCATGAATATCTTGATGGCTCATCCCCGGTCCGCGAGTGGGTTGTTACCCTAGTGACAACCCAAGTGACAGCCAGAGGCTAACTGCGATTGTCCGACTGGTAACCAGAGTTACAACTTACTTAGGTAACTGTCTGTGATACCACTTAGAACCAGGGTTATCACGCGCTGTAACTGTGGGCAGCCGGCGAACAGTGGGATGATTACACTCAGAGCCAGGGGCCCATAGCCCACAGTGGTGAATGGTGCCCCTGTCCCATGGTTGCTGATTGATGAGGCATCATCAGTGTTTGACGATGGTAAATCGTTTTCAGTAGTTGTGAATATATGATTCATGAAGGTCAATGCTGGTAATGATGATGGTACACAATGGGTAATTCATGACGTAATCACCATGATCATTGCAGTTGGTACCCACTACTTACCATCATCATTGACCCTTAACAGCTGCTGTCCCAACAAATTGGGCTCTGGGGCTGTGCCTCAGCCCAGGGGCGGCCAGTCGTGCTCCTTGTCGTCTTCGGGATCGAACTGTTCCAAATGGAAGACCGGCAAAAGGGTGCTCTCAAAGGCACGGAAGTTCCGCAGCATCACACCTGCCACGGCCACCGGATCCTGAACCAGCTTGGCGGTCAGCAGGATCACCGGAACTTTCCTCGGTCCGCAT
>VSDK01027838.1:164180-182503 GCA_009767595.1 Symbiodinium kawagutii | reverse complement strand
TCAGCAGGATCACTGGAACTTTCCTCGGTCAGCATGGCCAATACCCGCAAGTCTTGGAAAAAGCATCTTGCTTGGGCAGATTACCGCCAGTCTACTGCCAGGCCCACATTGCTACATTCCCTGTTGCAAAAGAGGGCCCCCCTCATTTGGTGATTTCCTCAGAAACCTATGGTGACTTGAATGTCGAGAATGAAATCTTCGGGACGCCCTGAAAGGAAGATGCTGTGTGAATGCAATTCTGGCAGAGGGAGCAGAAGATGTCTGAGAGCGGCGGCTTGCTACAGACTCTGCTGGTGCAAGAGAGTTCGATCATCGACACTGCTAGGGTTTGTCTCATAGGGTCCCGGGATTGAAGGGGAAACCCACCTGACACCACAGTTGCTTCGTAGGAACAACCAGCTCTCTCCAAAACACAAAATTCGCCCCAGCAATTCTGTAGTAGGGAGTCTGTGTCACTCTGTGGGGGGATCAGGTCGAGGTTACAGGGAAGGAGTCAAGAACACTTGGTTCCCCGCGCTTCCCCTTGGCAAAAGCGCGGTGTCTGCAGGTTCCACTTCCCTGGCGAACATCCCAAAGCCTAACCATCACAACAGCCTCTTGGAGCATTTTGATATGAAACATCACCATTCCAACTGTGGGGCCATCCAAGCACTGAAAACAATACCGCACATATTTGGGTATAAAATGGCATCCATATGTCGCCATAAATTGATGGTCGCTGTTTTTCCATTTAGACGAATTTGGGGGATGATGGGTACACTCCCATTTATGTGTTTTCTGGTTCTTCCTGATATGGGAAGTTGATGTGAATTTGCTTCCAAGCATCTTCCCTAAGTCTTTCATGACATCAAAAATGGCCAAGACAGCTGCCATCTCGGACTGGTTGGGCGCCACTACCTGAGGCCATCGGCGGGTCCCCCGGTTTCATCTGGTTTCCAAATGATCCAACGCCCCGGGATACCGAGCTGAGACTCTTGGGCCCGGAGACTGATGCTGGGATGACATGGAGATCGATCGACGGTGTTGATGAGTCCATGGTTGCCAGACTTTGAAGAGTGGTCTTTGTGTCCCTTGATGGTTTCTGTGCCACATTGATCCACCATTTCAGATCGCAAGGTTCGGTAGTTCGGTTGGTGGGGTGTCTCTCAGGTCTTGGTTCTGCCTTCTGTAGATCCTGTTTGGTGACACCACGTTCGGCTTGAGACGAGAGGTGACACATGGAGGATTTGCAACGCTGAATCACGAAATTGTCACTGAATACGTAATTAAGTATGTTTCAATGTTACTATAGTTGTCTTTGGTCCACTCTATGGTACCTTTACTAGCCAATTCAGCTGTGGAAAAGAAAATGCATGCGGGGGCTGGGACCTTACCAGTTGCAAGTGCAGTAGATTACATAACCCCAATCACTGGGCGAACCGGCAGTTGGCCCAAAAAATGCCCTGTAGAATGGAACAAACATTTCTGTGCCAACAGTGTGTCTCCTTACCTTTTCTGCTGCCTGCCTTCTCTAATCACACTCAGCTACATCCCCATGGGGTGGGGGGCGAGGCTTGCACTGGTATGGATCTCAACTAGAGAAATTTTGAATCAGGCGCAACGGCCTGAGAATGCTTGGCATCTGCAGGATCATGCATGTTCTCAACATATACCAGCTAGGTTCATGGCCCCCAACGGTTGTAACCACCAACAACCGTAAACCCAACATACCTCTGACAGGTCAGTGCCAAGTTGCCAGCAAAACTGAAGCCTCCAACATCTCATTGAGCTTCATCCGCTCCTCCATCCGCAGCTCTCTCTTGGGCAGCACCGGTGGCAAATGGTCCAGAACCCTCGGTGCGACGGCAGGTGGCATTGGGGCTGGCCATAGCTGGAACCATTAGCTCCGGAGCTCAGAGTCATCCTGCAGCTAATAGCTAGCTATGAGTTTCTAGCTCAGATTCATTTGGTCAACTTGTCGACCTCAAAGTGGCAAAATTCACCGGTCAAAACATCAAAGATTGGATTCAAGCTCTCCAAATACGCACGATGCCAGGCTCAATGCTGCAGTCCAACTGTGCAACTGCTACAACTCGCCAAAAAAAAGGCCTCCAAAGCCGATGTGGCTGGGGGTGCACCCACCAGCCCTTGAAATCCCAAAAATAGTCAACCAGAGGGTACCGGCAGTTGGGATGTGGCTAACAGTGATAACATGTGACGACCAGCTTGCCAACGAGTTGGCTTCAAGATTTCAGCATGAGCCAAATCCACGCGTCCCTCCCTCGCGTCCGCGGCACAAGTTCTCCGGCAGCTCTCCCCATCGCGTGGCCACCAGCGATTTCGCGCCGAAATCGGTGAAGAGCACCCGAACGCCGTTGCCCTCGGGCAGCTTGTTGGCCAGGGCCAAGGTTTTAGCCACCTGAGTTGCTCCCGCCATGGTTCAAGATCAACTCATTGGATGGGAGGAGGGTGGCAGGGGCTGGTGCATACAGTACATAATGGCTATTGATTTTACATAATTACATAGAATATGGTTATGGATTTCACATAGTTGCGTATTATAGAATGAATGACCGATTTTATATAGCTTGATACTCATAGGCCTCGCGGGCAAGTGGCCTAACTGGTAAGCCAAAGCTCATGCCTGGTATCAAGATAAGAAATGAGGAGAAACTGGATACAACGACGACAGGACGGTCCTTCCTCTCAATTGGAACAGCTGTGGGCCACAAAGGTTTGGTAGGGAACTCTATACTTTCTACGCAAGGGCAAGGGTGGGTCAAAGATGAAAGTTGCTTCCCCCACTTAGGATGAACCTGCCGGGTAAATTGTATCGTGCAAAGTTGCCACTTCAGGTGCACCCATTGCAGTTCTTTGTCGCAAGGACCCTGAAATCCCAGAAAATCCAATCAAAATGCTTCGCGTTGGTGGCTGACTCTCTTACTAGTGACCATCAATATAACAGGTGTTTCTCAAGCCATCCATTGTTGAGGTTCCATATGCATTGGTTAGGCTTGCAGCATTGGACACCATTATGACCCTGGTTTGATGGGTCTATGAGCCAACCACCTTTGGGTGCACCAGTGCCTGTTTTTTGCTTGCAGGTACTGGGCTGGGTGACCCAGGAATTCTTGGGCCGTTCCATCAAACCATCGGATCATCATCATCATCATCATCATCATCATCATCATCATCATCATCATCATCATCATCATCATCATCATCATCATCATCATCGATCATCCATCCTGGGTGTTGCGAACATTACTAGCCATGAACCATCGCCACCATTCACCACAATCCCTCCGCCACCTGCTCAGCGAATTGCAGCACACCACCCAATTCACCTGCAGCATGGTCGAAGATGACCGTTACCTCCAGGTACCAACTGTGGAGCCTGCCCTTGGTACCTACTTACCACATCTGTCAACGTTCATCACCTTGTCTGGAACCATGAGGAAAGGACTTGAAAACCGTTGAGGTGTCAACCGTGGAATTCGGGTTTGTGGCAGATCAAGGATGCTTTTTATAGATTTTAGAGATGCACACATCATAATATACAAAGCATACTTGTTTAGTTCCAAAAATCACCAAGGACCAGGCATAATTTGCACCGCAGATACACACAATGAGGTACACCCAAACTCACCCCCAACGGGATCCATCCAAACTCACATCCAAGTGGGTATCTACCCTACACTCCAGCGACGTAGCTAAAGGATATGAAATAAACTCGCAGTCTTTTCACCAGAAACCAAACCTTTCTTTGACCTGTCTCAAGATTCAGTTGCCTACCTTCACCAAGCCAACCTTTACATCACCCTAAAGCGAGGCACCCAGGACCCGGTGCCATGGTTCCTTAGTGCCACTACCGGGAATGCCTTCCATCATCATGGGAGGCATCCCAAAGCTGAGCGCCTGTGACTTGGGCGTCTTCGGCACCCGTGTTGAAGTACATGGACTGCCGGTTCTGCCCTTCCTGCGCCGGTTCCGCCACTGGAAAAGTGGTTGCCCCATGCTGTTCTGGACCTGCTTTGCAAACGGATCTTGACCCAAGATATTTTCGTGTAAAGTCTGTTCATGTATGCATGTATATGTATCAAAAGATGTTGATATATATATATATATACACGGCGACAAAACATAGATATAGATATATGTGTTACACAAACGTTTCTATTGCATGAACTTACCAACAATGGTTCAGGCAGTGTCGAAAGGTCGAACTGCAGCAGTTGAGGCACACCCAAAGCAGCAGACCGCATGAGACACTCCAAAATGATTTCCAACCGACCCAAAACACAGGTGTGCAGACAGATATAGATAGAGGTGTGTGTGTGTGCGTATATGCATTTGCTTGTTTATTCATATATCTTCATATATCAAAACCGTTGAAAACCCAAATCAACAAAAAAAAACAGTTCAAATCCAAATCCTGTCAAAGCAAACGATTGTCTTTCCAAATCCTTGCTATAAAAGCACCTCTAGTTTGTTGGTTAATAACCACCATTATTGGTTAGTTAATATTGACCCATAGCCATATAAAAGCCAATGTCTCTCCAAAACAGGAACCTGGAAGCCACGCAGGCGTCCTCTGCTGCCCTAAGGGATGCCGAACAGGCCCAGGTCACCGCTTGGTCAAAGCTGAGAGGCACCGGGGTGGAGGCTTCAATGGTGGCCTCACGTCGGAGCAGTGCCTTGGAAAGTATCAGTTCTATTTCGGAAAGAAATGCACTAAATATATGTACTATATGTAGATACGTCTTTATATGTATATATATATATATACATGTATATATATATATGTATCATGTGTATATAGATCTATGTATGTAAATATAAATGTATATATATATATACGACTGTGTCTGCTGTTGCTTGCCTGCTGCATAAATAACTGTATAGTATATTGGAATAAACGTATGTACATGTTTGTCGCCCGAGCGGTCTCAGAGTTTGTATCCATGAGACATCATAGGACATGAAAGGCAGGACTGGGAACGCAAAATCAGCACACACACGTCTCCTCTGTAGCGGGAGAACAATCCATTTGAAAAGATTTCCGTTCGTGTGGACACATCCACACACACGTACAAGGATCTTGGAGATAGAATATCAAATCGGACCATCCTGACTACCTAAATCATCTGAATATTGAACATGCTGGATATTCTATCAACTCCAGGATGGCTATAAATTATACAAATGCACATAGCATTTGTATACGGGTAGCCGTGTATGTATGCGTTGCAAATCGAGATTTACATATGCATACATACATACATACATACATACATACATACATACATACATACATACATACATACATACATACATACATACATACATACATACATACATACATATATATATATGTAGAGAGAGAGAGACGGCTGCAAACACTGAAGCCTCCAAGTTAGATTACCGGAGTGTAAGTGTTGGCAAACCAGTATTTTGATGTAGCTACAGGCTTATTGTCATCATTGCTGGGATCTCCAACTCTTCTTGGCAGATCCAACCATGACTCTTGGTTATTGTGCGCCCCCCCTAGAAATCAAATCTCTCCACATCACCCGTGGTTTCTGGGTCTGAATCTGACAAAGGTGGAAGTTGATAGGTGCCTTTTTGATCAAGTCTGGGTCACCATCGGTGCTTATAGGGATTGTTGTATCCTCCTCGATGTTAATCATACTAACTAACAATTGTGATCGCGGAATCGGTGGAATATTAATAACTGCAAAGTAAGGAATCAAATACTGTTCATTGTTGGCATATCCCCAAAAACTTCAAGACCTAGACCCCCATGATCGTTCTTGATTGCTGGTCAGAAACTACCCCTTTACCGCAGGGATTTTTCACATGCCTGGACCATTTCTTCTCGCATGCCCATTGCCAATCTCTTCTCCTCAGTCATGCCTGTGTCAAGTGGGTGGTCGGTAGTGGTGGTCATTGGTGGTTCATGGTGGTCAATAATGGTTGTCAAAAGGGTCATAACTTCGCTAATGACCAATGGCCAATAGCATGCAAGTTTGGTAGCGATTGTTTGTTGAACATTGGGTAAGCATCAACTATGCTAGATACAACCAATTGACCACCTGATTCTTCATGAATAGGCAGATATCAACCAGAGAATACTATGATTGCAGAAGATCATGTGCATGTATCACAACAGCTGCGTGACCTCAACTTTGCTGGGACCTATGGTTTCAACTATCTCCAGCTTCTTATGGGTCCAATGGCTCATGCGAGGATGTGGAGTATGGCTATGGGTCAATGCCCTGTACCTCAGCTGTGCACCTCCTGTAAATTGCAAATGACCAACCACACTTAGTTGGGATGTTCACCAACCCATTTTTGGGATAGATGGCAGTGGGTCAAAACCCTGTACCCCTGGTTCCCCTATCATTAACCATTGCTTTCCCTTTAAAATGGTTGGATATCATCCCATTATTGGTTGGTTAATATTGACCCATAGCCAGATGGTTATGAGCCATCGTGGGTATCGCAACCTTGAAAAGCCACTGCTGCCTCTGCTATGTTGGTTGGTGGTTATGATCATCCCCTGTCAACCATCATCTACCAGAATGAACCCATAATTGTCAATGCCAATCACTCACAACAGGTGATTCATCTCACATAGTTGGTAATGACTGTTGATGTCGCCATTGTCAATTATCTTATCACTTATCACCATTATTCATAACCGCTGTAGTTGGTAAGTGACATCGACCATTGTCCACCATCACTGGTCAACCACCACTGCAACTGCTATCAACCAGGAACCCCCATGAACCATTCTTAACCATCGATCTGGCAGATATTTTCAGTAGCCATTCATTAGCATCCAACCACCGTTCCCAGCATCATCCAACCCGTTGGCGCCTGCACCCAGGCTCTGCAATTGCTTCTGCACCGGGTTGGCCCGTCTTCGCACCACTGCGGCCACCAAACCCGCCGCGCCCAGCGCGGCCGTGGCCAGATGCGGTGTAAACCGGGTCTGGGCAAAGCATCGGGGGAGGTGAGCCGACTGGCAAGAGTGGTTGCTTAATGGTTAATACTAATGGTTCATGATGGTTAATGATGGTTATGCTGGCTATGATGGTTCATGATGGCTGTGATGGTTAATGGTTAATACTAGTTGTTGCTAATGGTGTCGTCTAGTGATCAATGATGGTTAATGATGGTCATGCTGGCTGATGGTTGATCTGCTGATGGTTAACGATTCTAATGAGAATCTAAGCTATAGCTAGTTATTGGCAAGAGTGATCAATGATAGATAATGCTGGCTAATGATGTCTAATGGTGTCTAGTGATAGTTCAAAAAAGTGAATGTTTTGAAATGGCTGATACTGGTTGATCATTGTTTTTACTTGCCAAGGAACAATGGTTGATCATTGGTGATGATAAGTTGTTCATGATGCTTAGCCATGGCGAACAATAGTTGATGATGGTCAATGCTTGGTCATACTGGCTTCATTGTCGTTGAAGGATGGATAAGAATGGTTTATAAGATCTTGACTACTGCTTAACAATGGTTAAGAACGGTGGGTCATACTGAAATAGGACGATTGATAAAGATTAGGAATCCAGTAGAGAAGGTGAGCGGAGTCTTCATTTCCATATGCCGACCTTCCCTTCCGTCTTGCAAGGATCAGTTGAGGTCCTCTGGTGAACAAGCGAAAAATCGACAAAAAAACGAGAACAATGATTGGACAAGAATTGTGAATGATGATTATTATTACAAGTGGTGAAGAATGGTTCATGATCGCTAGTGATTGTGATACGGAAACCGAGACCGAAAACTGCAGTCAGGATGCTGGGTAGAAATGGGTATAGAGACCCTTGATCCTGACAATGGTAATGCTGCTCAGAATCAGCCATGATCTTCACACAAGAAATTCGGAGTAACAAAAATGAATAGAGAAGTGATTTGCAATGGGGGGCACAAGCAACACAGTACAAGTAAACGTCTACATTTACCCGCATATCCTGATCCATTTTCTACGTACATGTTTGGTAACATCAATCGTGGTTGAGCATTACTCATCATCGTTGATGGTGAAGCATCACTGACAATCATTAGTCGTCTTTGGTCATCAGTCATTGATCGTCATTAGCCATCAATAACCATTATCAGCAATTATCAACCATTGTAACCAGTATTCACCACTAGCAATCGTCATCATCATCATCATCATCATCATCATCATCATCATCATCATAATTATCATCATCATCATCATAATTATCATCATCATCATCATCATCATCATCGTCCTTAGGTTCATTGACTATGTACCCATTCTTGTTGACTACTATGGCTTATCATCATTGCACCTCCACTCTGAGGCTCCCGCAGACACCATGGCTGGACGATCTACACGACTTTGCGACGCCGCATCGGAGCGGGTCAAGGCAACTGTGCTCCTGCAGCCCAGTGATGAAGACATACTTACATGTGTCTGTGTGACGGCACGCGTGTATGTCTATCATTGTTTATAGGTAGGGAAATGGGTATGCGTATATGTCGGTGTGCGATATGTCTCCATGTGTAAATTGCAAATATATACATATTGTGTATATTGTACACTATTTTCCGTGTATACTGAATTATTCAATTATTTATCTATTTATTCATTTATTTATTCATCTATAAATATAATATATATATATATATGTATCTATCTGCATATGCACGGGCATGCAGAAAGCCAATTGCTGAATCTCACTGTATGCATATACACAGATGATCACGGAGGTATACGTAGCCATGCGGATGTCATGAGGATGCCTAAAGTGTATCTATGATATGCCAATGATATGGCTGTGGGTCGGGTACCCTGGTCAACGTCCCATGACCGAACCGGTCTGTTGGGACGTTCACCCAGTCGTTGGGCAACATCAATATAGCCTCTGATAGTTTAACGTGGCACTGGTAGAATCATAGAAACTCCGCCATAAATGGATCATTTCCCAGGGTTTCTCTATAAGATGTCGTGATTTCCAGCCAGCCATGTGAAAAAAATCCCGAAGTGTGCAGTGGATCACCGAAAATCATGGGAGAAACGCCATGCGCAGCCATGCGCAGCCCATCGGTTTGGCTGGTGCTGATCCTCAAAACCTGGCTCAGCTGGCTCGGCAGCTCCATGTCGCCCAGATGCACACAGTGCTTCCCAGATCTTTCAGGTTATGATGTGCAGGGCTGTGTGCAGGGCTGTGATGTGCGTGGCTGCACCTGTGTTCTGCTAGTGTGCGTGGATGTGTTTTTGGCTGGAAGGAATGTGTTTGAAAGGAATCTTCACATTGTTCAGGGATTTGCGAGGCTTAAAAGCTTGGATACTGCTTCAAGAGAGATAAACTGTGAAGAAAATGTACTGCTTGTGTCGTGTACGGCTGCGTTACTGAATGTCGTTTCGGTCCAAAAATTCATCCATAAGCCAAAATTCTGCGCGGTCACAAGTATCGACATATGAGCTTGCAACCAGGTTAGTGAGTGTAGTGAGCATGAGAGGGCATCGATGTGTTTAAGCGATATATAATTATGGATCACTGTCATGACCCGGGTGGTGAACATCCTATGAATGAAGAAAATAGTCTTTGTTGGGGTTGGGATGTTAACCCAATCATTTCTATCATTGTGGATAGTTGGTATCTGGGCGTCTCCAAAAGTGCACCTACATTTTTGTCAAAAATTAAGGACTGTGGCGAATGCCAATGTTGAATGACAATGTATCAATGACTCAACAATGGTACTCTTATCAATGACCCTATGAATACACCCTATAAATGACCCTATAAATACCTCAGGTCATGCATGACCCATGACTATGCCATTTCCATGGTCCCCAATGACCCATCAAGTCTGCCAGGTGGACAGGCCTTGGGCTCCCCGACCTACCGTCATCATACCTCGCCTGAGGGCTGCGGCTGGGTGGCGCCGCCTTGTGTTGATCGGTTGAGGAAAACCCAAAGTAATAAGAGTGACCAAGTGATGACAAGAAATCTATGGCAATAAATGATAAAATCGGAATCATGGATGGCAATGGATCAATGAGAATGAAATAACTTAAAGTGATTTCACTATGGATGATAGCTGCTGCATCCATGACTGAAGATCCACCGTGGTGGGTACCTGTGGCGCACGCTGAGTTTGGCACTGGTACAACACTGCGAAGGTCATGGACTGGAAGAGCAGGCAGATTCCCCAAGGCCTCAACTGCTGTCACGAATGAACTGAGGACTTGTGGCTTTTAAATAAGGTGATTTCAACCCCTGTGAAAATGGATCGTAATGGTTAATCATAGGGGATAATCAACAAATATAATGAGCAAACAACTACTGTATCGTGGTTTCTCAAGTCATAGGGAAGCCCCAGAGTTGTGGTTGGTTTAGTAAGTACTCTAAATGACTAATATAAAGGATGATAACTGGGGGTACCTGCACTTTGAGAAGCCACCAACTGATGACTTCAGCTGTTCGGTATGGGGGGACATGACTATCAGGGTGCACAAACCCACCAGTATCACCAACCATGGCTTTTCCGGTGGATTTCCTGAGGGAATTCTGACAGCAACACTCTTGCAGATGCTGACCATCTGACACTGAGGCTGACAGCCACCTTTCATCAAGCCCTGGTGAGGATCCCAGCTAACAAATGGTTGTATAGTTGCAACCAGTTGTAGCTGTAATTAATCTAGTTCTAATAATTGTTGTTGCAGCTTACAAATACCGATTGCTTTTAACTATGTGACTGATGCAAGAACCGAAGAAATGTCATGCGGGTTGCCCAAATGTTTGGGCTTGCTTGAACATCTAGAGCTTTTTCCCGTGATGGGTTGCCCATGCGGGTTGCCCAGGGTTTCGTGGTATTTTGCGATGTCATAGGGTCGATTTGTGTAGGATTTCGAATTTGTGTGATTTTTCTGAGATGACATTTCTGGGGTGCAATTTGTTCATTTGCTCATGGGAAAGTGCCATCCTCCACTGGCAACGGTCCTCAACCATCAACGAATCTCGATGCCCACCATTCCTGACCATATTAGACAATTTGAACACCAACCCCGCGTCTGCGACATCGGACGCATTTGCACGAACTGATGTTGATGGCATCCCTATTGAAACGGAGAGAATCGGTGGTGATATCTGTTTGATTGTAAGGGCAACCTGGCCAATATTGGTGGTCGGCAAGAATTGAAGCTCAAGATGCTACTCAAAAATTGAGATCCCAACACCAAGAAGAGGAAAACGTCGACGCACATCTCCGATTTCATCTTCCTCGCAACGGGAGGCAGTTGGAACCAAACAATTGCGAGCCAAGGGCACTGGCTCCACCAGGGTGCCACCAGAATCACGTCCCTCACTGGAAGCGGATCCAATTTGTGATCTGACTCCGTAAGCTACTGGAGCCGTTCATCTTTTTTCATGTGATTCTTCCGGTGCCTTGTTCCCAGGGTGAGTGCGGGTAACCGAATCTCTTGACAGAAGATTGGGGGAATAGGAAAAATGGCATCTCTCGAAGCCACAGGATTCCTCAATTGATGACCTGCGCTCCGTTGTGACTGGAAGTGTTTTTTTGGTTGATACCCACGAGGTCTTGCCACTCCATTGATGGTCTCCAACCAAAATGATTCGCTTTCGTTGCCACTGGTGTATCTAGAGTCACACTTGCAACTCCCGGAAACATCAACCATTGAGTCGTTGTTTGTTGTTGATTGATTCGGCGTTACTGGCGCATTATTGGCTATCAATGGTTCTGCGTGGCTTGCCACGTATACGAGCACGTTGACGTTCACCCTCTGATATTCAGTGGAAAAAACAAAAGACGTTTCCAACTGGTAAATGATCTACAACCGCTGTGGATTTTCCGACCAGCTATGTTAGATCACCAGAGGCTATGAATAATCAGGAACCACCACTACCAATCACGCCATCATGAACCTTTCTATTCCCTACTATTGTTGGCTACTAACCATTGGCACAATAGTATTGGCCGTGTTTGTTGGTTACTACATACAAAATCTGCCCATTGTTGGCCATTCTTGTTGATTATTCTTCGCACAATAATTATATTAACAATATCAATAATAACAATAACAATAATAATGATAATCAACAATAGTAACTGCATATCATATTCCCTACTCTTGTTGGTTCCTATCCCCCCCGTAACCATTCGCCTTCCGGCCTTCCCTCGTCGGTTGCGGCTTGTTTCACCCATCCACTGCGTAGCACCCTGCGGGAGCCGCCAACCGCCGGCAGGGCACTGGGGCGGAAAACCCTCGACCAAAATCGCCGTCACAAAGCCAAAGAGCAGCGTAGACCTGGGCGCTGACGAGTCGTTGCTGCGCTTGCGCAGGCGCTTGGCAGCTGCCAAGGCAGCCTGGTTGGCACAGCTGGGTGGCAGCTGGTTGGCAGCAACAAGCATGGACTTTTCCAAGCCTTAAATGTCAGATGCATCAGATTCTCAGCATTTCTTGACCAACAACTCATCAGATTCATAGGTCGGTGGTTCACCCTGCTATGGCTCATCCCGCCTTCAAGCCACTGCTATCATCTTGGGGGAAGCGAGCTGAGGGAAAGTGGCCGGGCTGCCTCCCAGGGTGCCCTTGAGAGGTGCTGATCCATCATCTGAATCGCTGATGATTTCACCAAGAATCTGATCCCAATCCCGGATGCTGTACTGTAGCTGTTGGGATCTTCGGAGACAAAATGTCATATCGACCTATACTGACTGCTATGCTTGGCTAATGTTGGCTGTTTCCAGCCGATTTCTCCAAATGGGTATCCATCCAACCATACCCAGTTACAGGAACCCATCTTCCAAGAGGTTATTTCAAGATGCCATGTGAGTCAGCTTGGTCATATCCCCATTTTTCTTGCTTTGCAAAAATTTCAGCTACGAACCAACCAGATTGTTTGACCACCAGCTCATTCAGCAGCCACAACTGACCATGCACGCACCGCAGGGAGCATGCTCCTCCAATCTACCTACTGTTGGCAACACACCATACATGTACATACAAATACATATGTACTTTGTGCATTTGTAAGTGTACGCAATATATGCTATTTGTTGAACTGTTACCATACTTGATGATTCTTGGCCATCATAGACCAGCGCGGGCCCACGCACCAGGTATCATTGGAGCGGCCAACACGCCTCTCCCAGCCCAACAGCCCAGCGATGCCCCAGGCCCTCTGACTTCAAGGTCAAATTCTGTGAACTATCCAAGCGTTCCTGGGCCGCGTTCGTCATGCGCATGCGACGACATGGAGACCGGCCGTGTGGGCAGATGAAACTGTCTCGCGAGTATTTTTGGGTGAAGATGTCGTGGGTGTTTTACGACTAGGTCTCCTGCACACCATGGTATAGCAACATAAAGAAGTATAGATAGAAAATGACTCAAGCTACTTGCTGTTTCTTAGCATGTTCATTAAGTCAAGTTGGGGGAATTCCGGAGTGACACAACATCAACTGTGACGCATAACCAACAAGTCTGCGGCAACCAAAAGTTTGGACAGGCGTGAGTTTCCCCAGATGGCGGACTGGTTCACTTTAGACGGCTGCTATTGTGGCGCAGATGGATATGCCAACGGCTGCTTTTACGGTTGATGGTTATGAACCAACTGTTTAAACGTTTGACCAAACCTTCACCATCTCCGATCCGAGAGGCATCCAACAGGTCACGCACATCCTCGCGTGCAGACTCCAATCTGCTGTGCCTGTCAGGAAATGGCTGATGATGAAGCTTGATGATGGTTAGTCGTGGTTAATCACGCTTAATCATCTGCAATAACTATATAGTGATAATGATGGTTTACTACCAACTCAAGTTTCAAGTTTATCGTTTCAACTGCCAACGACGGTGCGTGTAATCATCCAGAAAGGTTGTAAACCACCAACATGAAACCGTGATTCCACTGCAGAGAGAGAGAGAGAGAGCGTCTTGAAGTGAGACTTCAAACGGGACGCACGCCTTGTTTTGGGCATCTTTGGTATTGACCGGCAGTCAGATTCATACACGTCAATACGTAAATATTCAAATGCAAAGTTAGATGTATGTTTGGGTCATATGCTATTTCAATACATGTTTACAAAAATACAATACATACAATATGGACATATATCTATCTGCGCAGTTATGTGCATTCAGATTTCATTTGAATATGTATAAATTTTGAATAATCTAAATATGAACATATACATACATATAATATGTATATATATATATACATATATTTATATAGAGAGACAGAGAGAGAGATGTCGGGTAAAAACCTACGACTCCTCGTCCTGCACACCGTTCCAGTGGCGAGATCTCTTCGCCTCATCTGCACTTGGTGCTGCGTCTTGGCCACGTGCTCTGAGCTTACCATTGGTGTGGCCTGACACGGCAGTTGGGGGCCTGGGTCATGGCTGGGGCTGCCGTGGCTGGTGATGAATCATGGTGGCTGGTTGAGAAGATAGCGGGTGCATGCGGGTGCTGTTGCCAATGATGTCTAGTGGTGGCTAGTGCCGATCAATCATTGACCCTGGGTCATGGCTGGGGCTGCCATGGCTGGTGATGAATCATGGTGGCTGGTTGAGAAGATAGCGGGTGCATGCGGGTGCTGTTGCCAATGATGTCTAGTGGTGGCTAGTGCCGATCAATCATTGACTATATTTTGTTTGGACTAGCGTAATGAACCAGTAATAATACAATCACGATGAATTTTATAGGGGTGTCCCATCACCACTAGGTTGGCAGTGGCTAGCGAGGTGGTCAGTTTGATTGAGAATAGCTCAACGTGCCTTGTAGCATCTCCCTAAAAATGCCGTCGAACGAATAGTTGTAGCTACAGTTGTTGGTAAAGTGGCAGTTTGGTTGATCAAATGCTCACTTTATGTGATCGCGGGCCGGTGGTTCTTGGCAATGCTGGGTGACACGGATTGATTATCGAGATATCGTGACTTGCTCAAGGCTGTGGATCATAACCATAACCAAAAATGGGCAGGTGAACGAACCGACAGCTGGACTAGGTTGCTCAATGGTGCTCATTCATGGGATGTTCACCAGGGGTGCAGGGACACCTTCAGAAGGGGTCGTTCATCACCTGGCCGGAAGATGGTTGGCTGCTGTAATAATTGGGACCGTGATACCCATCACCAGTTTTACCACCAGTTTTAGGGGGTACAAACCACCAGTTTTAGGGGGTACAAACCAGTGATAACAAAAAATGGGCAGTTCTTACCACCAGGGGGTAGAAACGATACCCCCATGCTCCGTTCGGAGCTTGAATTCCCCGTGGCAACAGCTGACAATCGCCATGCCGGATGGACTGCAAGCACCACATCTAGGGCCACCTGGGGCGCGATACCGGCAGATTGACCCTGGAAGTGGGATGGCGAATGGCCCTTCATGGGCGGAGAGGTCAACAGGGCGGGTCAATGACCAGCTGCGTTTTAGCATAGTTTCATCAGATTCGTTGGATGAATTGAGTTCTGCTTGTCCCAAAGGATAAAGGGTTGGTCAATATTGACCCACTCTCCAACATGTGAAACGGTTATCCCTTAAAACACCGAGCCTGAAGCCCACCTGGGGCACCCAGTTCAATAGTCCCCAAGGTGACAGCCCAGATGATCAGCTTAAGGTGTCTGCTTTCAATAGCTGCTTAAGAAGATGGCAACAGCGGGGAAGGTCAATTCTCCAAGTGAATTCGAGGGGGTCATTCGAACAGTCAATATCATTCATATTTAGCAACTGGATACCACCCCCTAGTGTTGATGCAAACGCAAAGGTTACTGACTTGACCGCAGCTCACAGGGGCTACAAAACTCAAGGGTGTTCTTATACTTGTAATCATCGCGATTATCATCATCACCATCACCACCACCACCATCATCATCATCATCATCACCATCATCACCACCATCATGATCATCATCATCACCATCATCATCATCATCATCATCATCATCATCGTCATCGTGTTCGTCATCGTCATCGTCATCGTCACCGTTTGGTAGTTCATAACCACCCAATTCCGCATGCGCCAAGGGTCGGCCCAACCCATACCTAGAGAACCGTGCCGGATGAAATCTGGCAACGGTAGCTGGTCCTTTTTTCCTGCAACTGGATACTTGGGGTCTCAATTAGTGGTCATTGTTTATGATTGGTGTCCTGCAACCTGATATGTTGGTTGTGGCTAGAGATGATATGGTCAATTAGTGGTTACCTAGCGGTTAACAAGCTGGTTAAAGGTTGATAACAGGGGACAATATCCAAATCGGTGCCTTTCCCTGAAAAATGATCCTCACGATTGGAGATGTCTGCTGGTTTCACGCACCACCGCTTTTCCAACACATCTGCTGGTGCCGATGTTCCATCATAACAACCCGATGGAAAACGAACACCTGTTGCAAACAACCAACCAACCAACAACTGATGCATCGAAATATGTGTCATGGATCATTAATCATTGTATTGCTCAACCAGCCAACCATCCAACCAACCAGACCTTGGATTTTCCCAACATGGATAAGGCCATGGCTGCCACGCTTACGCGCAACCAAGGCACTCTGCCCAGTTCCCATGCCGCCATGGCCACCCGGTATGGCTGTAAGAAAACTGTGGATTGGAAGGGGGCCAAGTGGCTGTCAACCCGTGGATTTCAAGTTCTCCCGTGTTGATGTCAGGAAGAGGCCACTGCCCGAACAAAACCATAAGTAACTGGAAGCATTCTCATCATTCCTAACATATCCTGACGTGGTTGTTGACCATTTCTGACCAATGCGATCCCAAAACAAACACCTACCAGGTGCGAATCGTCAGCGGGTTGATAGATCATGTGTGAGTGAAGTGACGGAGGCCATGTTCACCAAAAACTCTGTTACCTGTCATCTCAGCAATGATTCAAAGGACAAACCAAGAAGAACCCTCACAAGCTAGACATCTACATCTGTGATCTTCGAGCGCCAAAGCCATCCATACTCCGTGGTTCTTTGGGGTATGGCATCTTCGCGTCCGCAAAGTCGGCAAGCTTACATATATGACTGGTATTCGGTTGATGAATCTGTGAGCCGAAAACGGTCAGAGCAGCAGGTCAGAAATGGTACTAGCACATATTTAGTAGAAGCTCACAGCTGCAAGCCATGGTTTTTGGGTAGTTTTTGGTCGTTTACCATGGCTGTTTTCCACTGGAAAACGCCTTGGTTCTGGGGGGTAGCGTTGCCATGACCGGAGTCCCACGCATATCACCTTCGCCTGCCAACCAGGTGGTCTACATAACCAGCAAAGCTACTTGCTTGGCTACTTGCCGTGCTGAAACGTCCCCAGATTATGTTGTTCGTACAATACTTTAGTGTAAGTAGTTGGTTACTCACTGTACTCAGTGAGTACAGTCACTAATTGTTGGTTTTGAGCGATGCTTAGACCCACTCACCAATCAGTGTTAGCGCACATTTTGCAGCTACCCTTGCTGTTCGAACAGTTACGTAAAACAATAAGATAGCCTTTTCTATCAACCACAATAACCACAACATCAAAAGCAAACAAGAGGAACCAACAAGTACTTGTTGCAAACACAGTACCACAAAAGTTACAACAACAAGTACTACAACCAAAACCACTTGACCAACTGACCCAACTCGACCCAAACCAAACCACCAGCGCTGGTTCCAGCTGTCTCAGTAGTGCCTCTGCGGCCAGTTCAGCTTCTTGAGCCGAAGGCGGTACAACTTCACCTGTGGCGTTTGGTAACAGCTGGTATCCAGCAGCTGGTGTCCAGCACCTGGTTGGTGAACCCCAGCTTGGTGATGTATCAATGACGGGTTCGATGGTGGTTGATTGCTGGTATCCTTGATAATTAATATCCTTCCTTCCTTCCTTCCTTCCTTCCTTCCTTCCTTCCTTCCTTCCTTCCTTCCTTCCTTCCAAATCATGGATACTTAATGATAATTAAAGTTGATGATGCGTTATTCATAATTTCGGAAGGTTATACATGGTTGCACTGCATAAACCATGGACATCCATTGACCATATCCAGCAGCTAAGCGTGGTATGGTTTGGCTTCAGACTTGGTCTGGTTTCAGCGCAACCTGCCTGGCAGCACGTCAGACATGGGTTACATCCCCTTATGATTGCATTATTACTAGCATTGTTATCAACATGTACTCAGCATCAACATCATCACGATTACGATGATCATCATCATCAACAACGACAATCATCATCATCATCATCATCATCATCATCATCATCATCATCATCATCAACAACGACAATCATCATCATCATCATCATCATCATCATCATCATCATCATCAACAACGACCAATCATCATCATCATCATCATCATCATCATC
>VSDK01027838.1:121918-156428 GCA_009767595.1 Symbiodinium kawagutii | reverse complement strand
GTCGTGAGAGCTCCCCAGGTGGAGGTCTTTACAGCGCGGTTCACCTGCCCTGAGACCTGGGAGATGCGCTTCGCACGGTGAGATGGGCAGATCTCATGGTCACCCGTATAGTGAATGGCATGTGAATGGCACATGAGGGCTTCAGAAGCCATAGAAAACCCCCAAGCTATGGCTGGTTTGGTAAATGATGAAGAAAAGATGATTTGGGGGTACCCCTATGTTGAGAACACCCATGTGGGGATGGGTCATAACTCCATGCAAAAAAGATCAAAAAAGAGGGAACCCATCCCAACAGAGGATTCTGTTCATGGTCCATGGTTGGCATATTCACAAGGGTACAAAGGTTTTCACTTACCACCATGTGGTGCACTGTGGTCGATAATCATAGCTCATAACGAATCGATGATGGCTAACGATGGTTGGTTCCTGGTAAACAATGGTTCGTAATGACACAGGAGCTTAACAACGACTTGGAATGGCTTGGCAGTTAACAACGGCTAAGTAATGGTTGATATTGGTGGCGAATGATTGTTAGTGGTTGATTAATGATTCATGATCGAGTATAACAACAAGCAATAGGGATGGAGTTCCGGATGGTGACAGCTTATAAGAACAGTGGCTCAGAATGGTGAACTGGTGATCAATGAGGACTTCCATATATGTATATATATATATATATCTGTGTGTGTGTGTTAAAGACCGCCATTCGCCATTGTGAGTTTTGAGATGACTAGTGGTCAATAGTCGTGAATATTGATCTCATGACCACTATGATTAGCCCCTCGCTAATTGGTATATAATTATATATACATATACAATGGTTCTGAGGCTAAGATGTGACAATCAACGGACGGCCCAAGGACGTAGCGGCATGGTTAATGGATGCAGATCCAAACCGTAGTGGTCAGTAGCGTTCCATCATGATTAATTAAGAAGCGTAGTAGCGTTCAATCATGGTCAAGAAGCGGTGATAACCACAGATTAAGAAGCATTCCATCATAGTGAGGGTAATTCATTGTTTGATCACGGGACATTCGCTACACGAAAGGGTGGTCTTAATCAACAATCACCCCATTGTTCACCAATGAATGATTAACATCACCAATGATTGATGATTCCATGATTGACGATTCCAAGATCCTAATGTATGCTAGTAAAGACAAGCTGCACGAGGAAAGAATTCCATTACTCTTGAACCCTTCGTCCACTTACCTCCCAACGGTCATCGGTTGGACCGGACAGATCTACCGCGGGGGCCCCTTTTTCCATGGCAACGCCACATGGCCGCGGAGCGTGTCGCCACAAGACCTGGGATGCCATTCTGGCGTCGAGTTGTGACCGGTTCAACATGGTTCAACCACCTCGAAGTGCCATCATTGGTTGATTCGTATCAACAAACATCAACCAACATCAAGCAACATCGTTCATCAACTGCTTGAATGGCAAAGAACCAACTGGTTGAATCATAATGGTGGCACCAAAATCGACCAACTGATGGCAGAGAACTGGTTGAATCATAGTACTGGTTGCGAATCATTCACCTGATCCATGCCAACCAACATCAGCCAACTATTTTGACTAATTGTTGACGTGTGACTTTGGGCTTTGCACTGCTTGATCTATGGCTTCGTTGAAATTCATGACCTCTTGGTCAAAATCACAACTGTCATGTCACCAGCATATTGATTGCTCGGATCATCCCTTGATTGACCCAGCTCCATTGATTGACCCAGCTCTGGTGCTTCACAAAGTGCTGTTTGATTTGATTCTCCCTGTTTTTTGTCAGCAATCTGGTGTGGAAAGGTGTGAAAACTTCAAACCATAGCAAAAATGGTCATGTCAATACTGATATGTATGGTATACATGAATCATGAATCAGCATGAGAGTTACATCCCGAGAGTTGTGATGGCACATGAGCTTCGCAACATATCCACTGCTGTCACATCAAGGCACAGCTAGGCGACCGCTGCCACCAGGAAGGCAAGGGCCACGCTCACCATGCGACCGCAGCCGGCCGACCTCGTGGGTCCAGCCTCCTCCATGGACCACTCGCTGGTGGAGGCATAGCTGGCACCACCACTGGCGCTGCAGTCCACATTCAGCAGCACCTGGCGAACCCCTGACCCTGAAACCACACAGATCATGTTGGGAGACGGATGTTGGGGGACTAATGTTGCGCACAGACCCCATGGTTTGCCCGGAGGGCAAACCACAGCTGTCTGTGCGTGTTGAACATTGCTCGAAGAATCAGTGAGAAACACTGGCTATACGCAGTGATTTAGGGTTTAGGGTTTTAGGGTTTAGGTTTTAGGGTCTAGGGTTTTAAGGTTTTAGGGCTTAGGGTTTTAGGGTTTTAGGGTTTAGGGCTAGGGTTTCTTGATTCTCAGAGTTTCAAAACAACGGGCCTGCGCAGGGTTTTGAGCAGTTGACAAGACTCACTTCTGGGCAGGTCTTGTGGTCACGGGCAAACCATAGGGTCTTGCCGTAATGTTGGGAGACCAGAGTTGGGAGACGGATGTTGGGGGACTAATGTCGGGGGACCAATTTTGGGAGACTAATGTTGGGAGACTATATAATGTTGGGAGACTAATGCGGCATACATTTCAGCCCGCCCTGGTTCAGAATTGGCAAGCGATCCTTTTCCGCGTTAGGGGACTCATCTTGGGACCGACGTCTTACAGCCAGAAATGACCATGATATCCGATGATCTGCCATGGTTCTTTCACCCTGAGGAGGAGAAACAACGCTGGGTGTTAAGGACATGAGGCAAAGCAACTTGATCAACCGGTCATCTTGACTTGGCAGGAAACGAAGGATTTTCATTGACCGGGCGGATTCAGGCCAGCTTCTGCGAATGAAACCTACTATCACCGTCAAAGTGTCCCCAGTCGCTTAGATCCGCAGAAGATCAGTTGGCAAATGACTTAAACCTATATCCGCTGATATTCTGGCCAGCGAAATCAGTTCTTCAAGTCACGAACATCCTTACAAAATGGGGGCCACCTTCCTGGTGATGAAAACTTTGGAGAAACATCGTGCAGCGCCACCCTTCGCGTCGCCTCAGCAGGTTGCTGCCCGGCAGTGGTGGCGCCCAAGCTCTCCACAGCCTTCTGCTGCAGCATGTTGGCCACCAGGCGCAGGTCGCTGTCCTCCCCCGGTGCCCCCGGGCTAGCGATTTGCTGGTTAAAACGAGAGGTTGTACAGCCTACTGGTTACAATGGTGGTTTTGATGGTTACAAACTAGTTATAATTGCTTAGTTATACTGGTATATACTGGTCAAAATGGTAGTGATTAGACTGTTCATTTTTCTGCGTACAATGTTTGACTGGTTACGGGTTGATTCGACTCTATGGAAATGCATTGGCTGCGAATTGACTCGGATGATTTGTGGTTGGTTCGTCCACGTCCACTTTGAAGCGCACATGGCAGCTACAACGTGGAAGAAATGGCTATATTGTAGTGGATAACCATGCTAGAACAATGCTTCCATCATAACATGTTCATGAGATATTAGCTATAACTATTGTTATATCAGGAGTTGATATAGACCAACATGTCTATTCACCGATTGCCTATCTTGGGTATGCATACGTATATACAATCATACTTACCGATCGATAGGCATACATACAGTACGCGAATCTATGTAAATTGGTGTGTTTCACCCAGTTTCGGTACGGCCCATGGGTTACCTCATGGCTATGAGAGCAGAGCCGTTCATACTCCCCATTCTAGGCTCCAGGAAATGACATGGTACCTCCGGATGGTGATTTCTAGTATGGAAACTATGGATCGCCTAGAAATACACCCAAGCGATTGGCAAAGCCATGTATTCAATCATGCCGTTTTGTTCAAATGGTGAGCATACGACAGCATGGCGCCGATTTTGCATCTCAGATTTGCACAATCTCCGCATATCCAGTTCCATCTTCCCGCAGAATGTTTGGTCAATAACGTGATTCTTGCTGAACCAAATCAGCTTGCCTATCAAGATAAACCCAATCATCATCTACAATCTTCACTTCGCGTTGCAAGTTTTCTATCTACAATACTCACAAGTTTCACTTCTTGATGTTGCAAGTCTTCCAAGATATCTCCAGCTGGCCATAGCCGCCATCTCCTGGATGCAGCTGCGGGGCAGGCAGCTCTCGCCCGAGACATCGCTCTGCGAGACCAAGCGACGGCCCTGGACCTCGCTCTGGGCGCGCTGCTGCACGCGCGCGTGGGTGGCACAGATGGCGCCATCTAAGGCTTCGCAGCTCTTCACCGTGGTGTTGTGCTCCTGGAGGCGCCAGCGCATCCGCATGGAAGGATGGAGGATGAACATCCCAACAGCGTGTTTGGACTACGGGTCATGGGAACAGAAGAGGTACAGGGGTGTTGACCCACGGGCATAGATAGATAGATAGACAGAGAGACAGACAGATAGACAGATAGACAGATAGATAGATAGATTGGTTGATTGATTGATTGATCTATAAATGTATATCTAATTGCTTGGTTTATGAACAGTGGAAGTATCTATTTTTTCCTACCCTTACACCTGCCATGCGCTAAAATTATCTTAGTCTTGCAAAATGAGTGTTTCTACTTTGCTGACAGGATGCACCTCTGTTTGATTTATATATATATATATACACATGTATTGTACTCAATGTATGTCACCGTGCTCCAACCGACAAGAATAAAGAGCTGGTTTCATACACGTGCTTGTAGCTCGGGGCGTGCATCCGTGTGATTTGATGGCTCAGTTTACTCAAATTTTATGATTCCAATTGCGCATCTGCGGAGATGCACTTCAATGGTTTTGGATTGCACTTCACCAAGTTAGACATCCTCAACAAACTGAGTACTCAAAAACATAGATCATTGGACCAAAAAACATGATGACAAGTGCTGTACTTGTTTCTCTTAAGAGATCCTTTTATGTCTTGAGGACTCTTTCGCTTCAACGTGAAGGGAGCTTCTTTGCTGATCCAGTGCCCCAAGCTGGGTCGTCACAACCGGCTGTATCGCTGGCCATGGGGACCCTGGTGAACTGGAAGATGCTGAGAATTTTCAGGATCTCTCCACGAGCAACTCAGTTCTAAGCTCATCTCTCAATAGTCGGCCCAGCTGAAAGGTTGGCAGGTTGATTTCTCACGTTGGATAAAGTTGAGCGAATGCCTTTTGATCTGAGGGTTGCGGCACGACTCCTTTCCCCCCTTCGTTTCCAGCTGCAAAAGAATTCCCACTCAACAGACCTCAAGAACATTTTCATGGATACTTCTGAACCCAAAAAGTTGTTGGCTGAATGTAGTCCAGCCCTGAAGATCATGTTGATCAACTGGCTGTGGGTCAAAACCCTGTACCCTTGGTGCCCCATCATTAACCATTGGTTTCCCTATTATTGGTTTGTTATTGTCCCCCATTAGTTGGTGACCCATAGCCATATATAGCTGCTAGTTGTTATCCCCTATTATCAACCACTAATCAGCTAGAAGTCACCATTGGTTGGTTGGTTAACTGCTTGACCCAGCTCGCCAACTCACAACAATCATTGGAGCTCCTTGGACCCAAAGCGATGGAGCTCCTGAACTTTGCCAGCGCCCTGCGGCGCAGGTTGGCGCGGCCGGGGGGTTCGCTGGTCCCTTGGAGAAAATCTCTGGTAAACTCATCTGGTTGCATGGAAAATCCACCATTGATAGCTGGTCTGCCTGTAAAATCATGTAAAATCCAGCTATTTTCGAGCTTCCAGGTTGGTTTACTAGAGTGTAGCCATGGCAATAGCCACCTTTTTGTGGGTGAACTTACGCAGATAGCATGGTGAATGTCACTGGTCAACGTCACCAGTGACTTTCACTGCTTGAGCCACATCCACCACGCATTGCCTCAAGCAGCTGCTTGTTCACCACGGAAGTAGAATCAACAAGCCATAGTGGACGGCCCCTTGGGGGTGCCATGTCTCTCACAGGTCCAACCACTGCGTGAGAACTGGAAGAGATACTGCAGCCTGGTTGAAACGTCAATCCTCATGTCTTCGAGTGCCAACTCGTGGAAACTCGGCCCTTACCTCGCCTTCAGCATCTGCTTGAACTGCTTCTCGCAGGCATCGCTGAGCTTCTTCAAGAAGCTTTTTAACTCCCCCTGTGTCATCCGAAGCGTTGGATCGGTGGCTTCACTTGAGGTGTGCCCCAAGCATGGGGATATGATTGATCTATCAGGTCCAGCATGAGTGGATGGTAGCATATGCCAGAGCAAACAGGCCAAAGCTTTACTGGGACATATTGCCTATATCTTTCAGGGCCGGCTCTAGATATGGACCTTTGATGGGACTGAGACTTGGCATTTCTTCATTGGCGATTGGCAAGGTTGATTTATCCAGAGATCGCAAGCTGTCCAACATTTCGCAACCTTGCCGCCAAGTGGGCTGCAACACAAGCTTCAAATAGCATCAAAATGTGATGGGAATGCGAAGTGGCAAACATAGAGCCAGTACGGGTCAACGTGGCTTCAACTTCGCCCGACATGTGTCCAATCTGGGGCCAACGTGAGCTTAACATGGGTCCCACCACAAAAAGCACCCATCGGGCCAAAGGCAGGCGCAAGATTAGGAAGGTATTGCCTGACATGGGATTTGTTTTGTTGGGTATCAGGACACCACAGCTCACACAGCTCGGACATTCTCACGCTTTAAGGAAGTCTTTTGCACTAGCTTTATGGACAGTCGATAGGCCAACATCGGTTTGTAGGCACTCATGGTTTGAATGGCTCCTCTCACTCCTGCCGGTGCAGATGGTTTTCGTCGCTTCATGATTTACCGATGGTCCAAATTCCCAAAGATGTCCTATCTATTGATAAAGATACGGTGGTACTTAATAACCTACACCGGCTGAACATCCTAAAGCGTTGCTGGTTTTTATCCCCTATTGTCAAGCGGTATTACTGGTTATAGCCCCTAAAAAAACACCAATGATAAACGCTGGATCATGATCTCTGCTCGAACAAATCTACCCTTCACGCCTCTGACAATCTAGCGGCCACAGGTTGAATGGTCTTCCCGGATCGCCTATGGCCACAGGTGTTGTGGTTTCACCGTGGTGGTTGGTGAGTCTCAAGTGTTGGGGATGATTGACTGATGCTTACCGGCTGGCTCATGATGGTTGATAATGTTTGATGGTGGTTGATGGTGGTTGATGGTGGTTGATGATGGATGATGATGGATGATGTTGATTTATGGTGGTTGGTGAGAATGCTGCTTGCTGGTGCTTCCCTGATGGTCAAGTGCTGGGTCAACTGATGGTTGGTGACAGTCGATGATGGCGAACTGCTGCAGGAATGGTGGTTCGATGATGACAAATGATGATTGATGGTTCAATGATGGTTGAATGATTATGCATCACGATTGATGATGTTTAGTGATGGTGCTATGGTTATATCGTATTTAATGGTTGAGAAGCAAGAATGGAAGTGGATCCATCAAAGAGTGCTCAATGATGGCTGATGGTAGTCAATGAGTGAAAATGGTTGATAATACGGAGAAATAAAACTACCATCAAACATCATCACCAATCATTTAATCACAAACTGCCATCAACCATCAAATATCTGTCATTCATGACTGCAACCAACTATAATAGTATGGCAGTTGATAATTGTATTGGCTTAGATGGAGGTACAAATCCATCATCCTCCCAAAGGCTACCAGTAGTTTCGTCTGGTAACCGCCGCTTTAGGAACCGCAAAAAATGGTGATTCGCTTGATGTAACTGACGTTCAGCTTTGTCATAACTATGTATGTCATCCTGTTTTGATACCTTCAACCTACAGGAGACATGCTTGCCAATCAGCTAAGAAGATGATTGATTAGCTGGAGACCACTGGGCCATCTGTAAAAACCACCAGGGATCCAGAGCTCTCAAGCAAAGAGATGGCATATCAGTATATATCAGCTGGGTATGGCATCCGTATCCTGGGTGACACCCAAGCTCGAAATGGGTAGCCATGGAGGTACCCAATGTGATCGAGGAAACTCCCAGAATCAGATGATGATCATTTCACTGCAATTCAACAGGAACCTGGTAGTCAACGTCCCAAGCCATATCAAATATAAATGCCAGGTAGACCCAAATAGTCGATCCACTTGGGAGATGCGAAAAACCAAGGCATCTGAGGGCGGCGAGTTGCGACCGAACTGGCCGTGTCGTATCCAACTCGGTATCCCCAACTGCGTGGGGATAGGCACTGCTGCGATGTAAACATTGGAAGCACGGAAAGCATGCGGCGGCAAAAAGTTGCTGGTTAACTGCCTTGTGACTCTGTCGCTTGTACTTCAATGAATCTGAAAGAATGGTTGGACAACAGTGGTTCAGAAAAGATGGTTAAAACTAAAGAATCAGTGGTTTGATAATGTTTGAAAAGAATGGTTTTAGAAGGATCTTTACAGTTTTATAGTGTCAAATGGTTTTATAATGGTAAATACTGACGAGACAATGGTTGGAAAATAATGACTTTTTGGGGGGGTTGGACAACAATGGTTTAATAGTGGTTAACAAAAATGGTTTTACGAGGGTTTTATACTGATCAGTTTATAGGACAAGAATGATTTGGCTGTGGGTCAAAACCCCGTACCCCTGCTTCCCCTATCATTATCCATTGTTTTTTCTATTATTGTTGGTGGAAATCCCCCATTAGTTGGTTGATTAATATTGACCCATAGCTATTTCACAACAACACGCTTCCGATCACAAATGGTGTTGCGCAGCCGGACAGCTCCACCAAGTTGCTGAAAGAACCCCGGCAGGGCTGCACCTCGGCAGATCCAGCTACCTCCCCATTGGTTTAGCTGGTGAATCCCAATGCTTGGATTGTTGCTCCAAGGATTTTCACATTTTGGGGGGCCAAGGGAGGTTTGCTGAACATATCTTAACTATACTCCAATTTTGGGGCCAGGGGAGATATGCTGGTGAATCCCATCAGCTGTTGGGGGCTTTAGCATCTACCATTTCTGTCCATTACTACTCCAATTTTAAGGCCAGGGGAGTTTGACAGGGTGACCCAACCACTGTTCTCAGGTTCCCGCTCAACGCTGTGGCATTGGGGGCGGCGTAGCTCGCAGCTGGCGCTGATGTGTCGAGTTTTGCCATGAACTCCTGAGCCGCAGCCATGTGGGCGGGTCCATAAATGATGGCTCATGGCCAATAACGGGGGATAATAACCGACAATAGGGAATATGATTTTGGTTCTTGATCCGGAACAATAGGGATAATAAACAACAGTAATTACTGGCTACGGATGGCTAATCATTTTGCTTGATAATGGTAGTTCCTGATTATTCATACCAGCAACCCCTAGAATAGCTGATAGCTGAATCCCGATGTGGCAAACTTTTGACCATCCTTCAGTGGGTTTCTGGTGGACATCTTGTCAAATCACTACCATCGTGGCACTTCCGTGAGACACACACAGATTTGGGGCTCGCTGTTGGCAACAAACTCGGTTAGCTGCTAAATCAACAACAGAAATCTCAGCTGGCAGCAATTTCTAAAACACAATCCTTTCGTCGAAGAAGCAGGCTACAGGTGCTGCCTGAGGAAATTTCAACCATGGTCTCAAAATAATTGCTAATCGGCATTAAGTGTCAAGTGCCTCTGCAAAACGGCCTTTCTATCATTGATCATCCAAATCGAATCAAAGGGTACCCTGTCCCCTCTACCTGGAAAAGCCCTTCATTTCCTCTGCTACACCCACCTTGTGATGCATCTGCAGCTTCTGACGATGCGCAGAAACCACTTCTTCGTTCATGTCCGAGTCATGTCGGGCGATTTGCCTGAGGCTCGATGGTGCCAGCTGGGCACCCAGTCCTTCTAAGTGTCAACAACTTTGAATCTCATGGTCTGGTTGGTTGGTCCGGTTGGTGCTCAGAAGGTTGATGATGGTTGCCAAACCAGTCTGGTCTGGTTGGTTGATGTTAATCCTGGTTGGTGGCTTCAACCCCCGTGAAAATGATGCGTCAAGCAAGCATCCCAAATCCTAATCGGTGTGGCTGAATGTTCATGAAAGTCAATGATCCCCAGCAGAGGCCCAAGAATCGCTGACCGTACCCGTGAAAACCCTTGGCTTTCGTTGTGTTCCTGGAAGAACGGCATCAGAGCACTGGACCAAAACGAAGGATCACTATGGTCTCAACCATGCGCAACGGTTCACAATCATGTGCAGATGGTTGCCCCAAGCTCATCTGAGTTTTCATGTTTCGAACGCCTAGGGCGGGTTCAACTGCAAGTCGTGAAAACAACTCGGAGGAAACGGTCACTCTGCATAGCCACGGGCGCAAAGTAGTGGTTCAACCATCATCCCAGGGATGTTGATCTTTCTGGATATTGGAAAAACATGGACTTACCAGCACCCAACATCTTCTGGAAAATGATCTTGAACATACAGAGTCACTACATGTCACTACCATTCTTGGTTATGCCACTACGACTATACAGGCGAGCACGCCTGTGAAGCCCAGGCACCTCAAATGCACTTCCTTAAGGTCTCTGGGCTCGGCTTGCCTCACCATGGTGAGAAACTGGCCCCTTGGAACAGCATTCTTTGCACAGCAAGCAGTGTTGATCAAACCACACGGCCACAGATGAATCGAAAAGCTACTGTCATGATGATAGAGAGAGAGGGCAGGGAGGGACAGCAGAAAAGAAAGAAAAGGGAAGGAAAGAAAAGAAGGAATGATTGAGTGAATGACTGAGTGAATGATTGAGAGAATAAAACTGGGGGAAAGGAAAGAAACCAGTACAGTAAACAAAGAAGAACAACGAACCCAATGTTGATCACTTCAAGAAAGCTTTTGATCAAAATCAACTAGTGCTCACTGAGCAGTTGCCCGAGTGTATCATATTAACGGCGGATCGATTAAGCCACCACAGTTTTACCACATGTAGCTAGCGATCGACCCCCAACTATGGCTTGGATCTCCAATGTTGTTGACTATTTTTGGTTGCTAATCCCCATTAGTACCCACCACTAACCTGCCATTCTCCATATTGTTGATTGCTGTCAGTTGTTAATCCCCACTATTGACCAGCCTTCACCAACTATTCTCTTAGCAATTTTGGAAGTGTCCCTAGTCATTGTAATCCCAGTTGCTCAGCGGCGACCACAGAGACCAGCGCAAGGCACCTTGACAGAGAATTGCGCTGGCGCCGCGCCACTGACGAAATCACACAGTTGGGATTAAACAAAAACCTATAGCAGCTATAGCATGTGTGCCGTAATGCGGTAGGTGTGTATGCACCCAGATCTGGGCGATGATATGATACAATATGAAATTTGTGCTTGATGTTTGTTCATTGTTATCAATTATCATCACTATGACTATGCCCTTGTCTCCCCCAAATGCCTGCAAGGTGTGGTCCATCATCAGTATAGAGCCTGTCACCCTCAAAAAGAAAGCTGCAACGGGTCACTGAACTAATGAAGCCCACAGTGGTTGATGATTCAGGTTCTTAGTAGACCACTCTGGCGATAGGCACTCTACGCTGACTAGGCAGTGGATCCTTCTAAATTTGGATAACCCCAAAGTAATTGGTGTTATGTTCCCATATGGTTCCATTCTAACCAGTATGTATACTCAATATCTGCATCAACTGCTTTGCTCATGTGAGTTCTGACCCAACCCTGAACTCAGGCCCACAGCCCATACTGTACAGGTTTCCCACGGCCGCTTCACTTGGGGCCGTGGAGACATGATTGAAGTTCCCCTAGTTGCAATGTCCTGGTTGGTGGTTACAACCGATCCCAACAGTATTGGTCACTTAGGTCTTCCCCACATATGGTTGGTGCAGTTGGAAATTAAAAACCTTGAAAACACCTACATATTTGGTGGATTGAGGGATATGTCCTCTTATGGAGCAGTTTCAGTTGCAAACCTTCTGAGCTCCGCACAAAAGCTTCATTACGTCGGGAGGGACGGCGACGGGGCTATACACTGTCAGAGTGATTGGTTTTGACTGGTGACTGCTCTCCTGTTCGCATGATTGGCATAGCCCTGCATCTGCTTGGTCTGCTGTAAAAGTTAAAGCAGCAGTACACGGGCACCAATCCCTGTTGAGCCAAGGAGGAAAAGAACGACGTCATCAACTTCAGCAAACCTGAGGATTCCTATGGGTGATTCCAAAACTGAAGACTATCAATCAGGCAATCAACTGCACCCAGCATAGCAACACTGAGAAGCAGACATGACAACAGTAACAGTGCTTGTTTTCTCCCCTGTCACTCATAGCAAAATTGCAAGAATATATCTCCCAGGGTTACGGGGATACAACATGATCCAACACCGGAGTGTCCCCACCATTCGCTTAAGACCATGACGGTGACAATGATCAGTCACAGGGAAAGCATGGAGCCGCAGGGTTATAGCTGTGAGAATCCGCATGTCCCCCGGTTCTGATGGCAAAGGAGTTGCGTTGTATCCTTGGGCATCACTCAAAACCAAGTGATCCGGAGTACCCACATTTCAGGAGACCCTTCTTGATGCAGGTGCGTTGGGCCACGGTGTTGTGTTTGCTCCGCTTTATACCCACATTAGTTGGTTGGTCATCACGGAACATCATCATAGTCATCAGTACCCATCACTGATCATGGTCACTGCTAGCCATGATTGACCATCATCAAGCATGTTCAATCAGATTGATTGATTGACTGTGCATATTGCAAGCCCATTGTGCGAGCAAACTTATCTATCATGCGGTCATTTGGTTTCCAAATTTGCAACAATTTTTGCTGGCGATTTGCCTCTGTTGCCCGAGCTTGGCTGAAATCATCCGATTTGTTCAGGTAAAAACTTGGCTAAAACCAGCTACAGTATTTCCTTGGCTAAAAGCAGCTCAGACCTGGTATTTGTAAATGCGAAACCCGTTCCTCCCCACCTGGTCGCCACCTGAGGCTCGCACCACAGCAGTCAAGGCTTGCTCCGACAAGGGACCCAGCAGTGGCAGGTCCTGGTGAATGCTGATCAACCAATGAGTTGATGATTTTTTGTTAGCTACGTAGTAGGGAATAATAAGCAATCATAGGGTATGTAATGGTGATTGATGAGGAATGATGAGGAATGCTGGTGAATGATGATGGCGATGTGATCAGCGTGTAGGCAGCACCCTGGTTATAAGCTGATGAATGAAGGTGATGGCTACACAGCTTGGGATGACTCATGGGATGAATCATCCAATGATTAGACATCAACCTACACCAACATTACTGCGGTGGGGATGGTGAACGATGGAGCCCGGGGGCAAGCTGTGATCGTTGGTTGATGATTAATGATTGATAGGTGATGATAACCTAGAGGAATATGGGACAGCCATATATGGTTGGTTATTATATGGGTTGGTGATGATTACCCATATAATAACCAACCATGTGGGCAATGGGTCAAGCCGCCAACCATCCAAAAAATGAATGGTATTTCCCAACAGTTGGACTGTTCTAGATGTTTTCGAGATGTGAACAGCCTAGCGCCCAAGGCAATCCATAGCCATATAAATATAAGTAGAATGATTGTGACCTGCGGCAGGTTTACAAACAGAGGGTAGAGATACAGCCAGCGACTGTTGAGTAGATTTTAAGGAATTATCGATACGTTCTATGGCAACTGCAAGACTATGACTGCAATTAGATGGTCTATAAATGTCTATAAACCAGCAAACACCTGGGGGGGCTACCATTGTACATCATGTGATTGGCCCAACTTTCTGATGTGATACTACCTCTCAACTTGACAAGGAGAAGCTATGAGAAGATGACCCCAGCAACTTTGTAGCTCCCTCCTGGATACCCATCAACAAGTTTGTCACTTGCCTCGACTGTAAACAAAACTTTCACTTTGGGGGTACCACCCAAGATTGTGCGAGAGGCACCGAAATCTGGTTGCAAGCGAAAACGCGGTCATGTCTGTCCCACCCAACTCTGTGCAGTAGTCTCCTGAACATCCTTGGCAGATGGTAAGAGTAGCCGCAGTGCTTGTTCCCGCCTCAGTACTCATGTCTCGGCTCGGTGTCAGCTTTCTACGTGTGTCTATCTTTCATAAATGCACTGGAGAGTCCTCTGAAACTAGTGGAACCTCCCAAATCATCCTTTACAAACCATTTATAGTAATAAACCAACCATTTTTAGGGGTCCCCTATTTTAAGAAACCACCAGTCATGAAACTTTTGGTTGTTCGTAGCGTGAGGTGAACGAGATGGGTGTCAAAAAAAATCCTGGGACCTTTTTGGGGCAATGATTTGAACACTTGAGGAAAGCCATTGATTAACGGCCGGCAATTACACCCTGCCAACCATTAATGATCGATCATGGTGAATAATCATGGCGCATCATCAACCATGCTTAAACCATTCATGGTGAATATTGGTGAAGAAATTATGAACAATTGTTGTTCACCAGTATCATGAAGCACTATGTAGTAGCAACATTATCTGGTTGCTGGTTTCAACCACTATGAAAAATATTAGCCAACCAACCAGTTGTTTATACTCACTAGGGAAAATAAAAATGTTTAAAACCACCAACCAGTTATCTATCAGTATGAATCTCGGTCAAGGGTCAAACGGGCTCGCTTGCTGGGCTTGGGGAAACTCTTGACACACTGGAAGATGATGAGGCTCTGGGGCCCTTCACGCTTGACCCACGGCCATACGATCTACGATGGATAGGGAGAATGCCATATGATGCTGATATATGCTGATATCACGTGTTCATGCTTGGCTGGATTTCACCCAAAAACAAACCAGCTTCCCGGTTTACCATCCCAGTTCGGGATCGTGACCCAAAGTAGCATCGCATACAGCTGGTGCATCCACCGTGGCATACCCATTGGTCGCTCAGGCCCTGTTTTTGGAAACATGTGCTGATAAGCTTGGAGGGAAGGGCTTAGGTACACCCAAAGCACAGCGATCCAAGTCTTTGGCTTTGGGTTGCTTACTGAGGGTCGTTGTTGGGTGGTCTAGGGATACTGGATGGCCCTGTAAGCAACTTGCTTGTAACGTTGAGCTTATCCCACTGAGCTAATCACCCACAAACACCAGGATGAACATGGATGAAGTGTCCAGATACATCAAGATCCATCAAGAACCATCCAGTGCCCATCAAGAAACATCTGAAACATCCAACTTTCACGGTCCCCCTTCGAGCATCCCCGCCAGTCGCCAGCCAGGGGTAGGTTGGCGATGTTCACCTCAGGTGCTCCGGGAGCTCCCCGGCGGCTTAAGGTTCCTGCGCAGCTCTGGGTGTCCGTACCCAGGATTCGGGCGCAGGCCAGCGACCGAAGATGCGGATCACTAGGCCTTTGTCGCCCACCACGGCGCCGGCCTTGGCCTGCGGCTGAGGGTTGGAACCAGAAGTTGGTGATGGGTAATGATGGAGAATGGTAGTGAATGCTTGGTGAATATGATGGTTGATATGATGGTGAATATGATGGCAAGAAATAATAGGTGGTGAAGAATGGTGGTTCATGATCATTCTAGGGGTGATTTGCTCGATGCCAGTGTCGTTACCCGGTTTTCGTCTTGATCTTCCCGACAACACAGCAAAATGTCCCTGCTTCGAGCAGTTTTTAAAATCTTCGGAGGCCAAATTGGTCCCCTCAAACCAACCTGGCTGCCTGGAAAACCGGGCATTGATGGTTGGTCTATCAAGGCTACCTTCAGTTTGAGGGGCTGCCAGCGTATTAAGATCCGGACCATCGATCCCCAACTTCTACAGTATGTACGGGTGCCCATGAAGTTCCCGCCCTGAAAACACGTCCTGCACTGTCATTGTTCACCGCCGCTACCATTAATGAAACACCAAGTATTAGACAGTATTAACAACGGAAGACTGACTATGTGGGCGATGATCCGAGTCCGTCCGATAACACAAATTAGCCACAGCATCATTGACCATGACAAAAAATTGCCAACCTTCGTCCACAGTTACATCCTTAACAGTTGGTGTCATCTATCAATACCAACGATGATTCATCATTGCTAGCGGCAATCGACCATTCTTATCAACAATTACCTTATCATTACGAACCCTTCTAGTATTAGCCATACTAACCCCTATCTTCGGCATTATCAGCCATTATCAACCATCCTTAACTGTTATTGTCGGCTATTAACGGTTAAAAACCAAAATTCATCATCAACAGACCATCGTTCTCGCGCGCTATTAACCACTGTGCACAATTCATTCATCATTAATCAACCATTCTAAACCATCATTCACCGTCACTATCAACGATTCTAAACCATCACTCACCATTACTATCAACCAGTATGAAGCGTAGTTTATCATCACTTAGTCCTAGTTTCATTATCACCATTACTATCAACCATTGCTATCAACCATTGCTACCAACCATTGCTATCAACCATTGCTACCAACCATTGCTATCAACCATTGCTACCAACCATTGCTATCAACCATTGCTACCAACCATTGCTATCAACCATTGCCATCAACCATTACTATCAACCATTGCTATCAACCATTGCTATCAACCATTACTATCAACCATTACTATCAACCAGATTGTACCCGTCCTTTCCCACCCGCTTCTCTGAGACACCCCACCGCTACGCGACGTTGGGCTGCACGCGCCGCAGCCGCTGCCTTGCTCGCCTCCTCAAGGTGACGGCGTTGGATCGCCAACAAATGTGGATCAAAACTGTCACTTATCCATGGGGGTTGAATTAACTATTAACTATCCTGGTTATCCATGGGGGTTGATCAAAACTGTTGGTTAACTATCCTGTTGAACTGTTCTCTATCAGATTTCATCTAAATGCTTGGATGGCTAGCTGTTGGAACTGTTTAGTCATTGAGGAACAATGTTTAAAAAAACAGTTTCCTTAATGACTAGTAATGGTTCATTAATGGATGTATGTGAAGTTGGTGAACTGATGTTCAAATGATGGTTTGGTATCGTCAAAAGCTGTTCAAAAAATTGGTAATCGTGGTCAGCACTGAAAGTCTATCAGCTGGATGTATCCGCAGCCGGGGGGGTCCCTCCTACCACATGGAGAGACTCATATGAGCTGCCAAAAGCCCCAGGTCTGTGAGCAATCCACCGCACACATAGACCTATGTTTTTGCATCTGCATTCACATATATACAATACATTTTACATATTTCTGTATACACATACATTTACATATTTTAGTCATACGTATGGATCTTCAGAAACCACCAGAGAGTGGTTGTTTTCACCATTATTGTTCTTGATTATACTCTACTACTGAACATTCTAAAGTCATGATTGACCAATCATTAAGTGGCCAACTGCCACCAATCTCAGCCACGCCATGAACCGCCACCACCATTGTATAACCATCAACCATCATAAGTCAAGTTGATCACCATCCTTAAGCATCCTCAACCATCAAGAAGTATCCTTAACCATCAATGACCACTAACCTCACATTCACCATTGTTGCTCATTACCCACCACTAACCATCAAATAGCCACCATAAATAAACCATCAAATTTGATGGCTAGTTGGTTGCTGGTTAACCATCAAATAACCATCAAATAACCATCAAATAACCACCATTAACCATCAACTAACCACCATAAATAAACCATCAAATAACCATCAATGAAACACCACCAGCAGCCCATCACCAAGCAGCAGCCACCCTCCAACCACCGGCGCCTCGCCCCAGGCCTTTACAGCATCTAAGGCCTCGTGGTGGGGTGGAGCTTCGATGATAAGCCCAGGGGCAGCCAGCAATAATGGGCATATAACCAATTAACACTAGGGATAACATAATGGGCATATAACCAATCAGAATGGGGTGACAAAAATGATGATTGATTATTGATTATTATTATCATACCAGCCTAGTTAGCCAATTGACACTAGGGGTGACAAGAATGATGATTGATGATGATTTGATTATGATTGGGAGGAGTGGATAATAATATTGGAGGATTGGGATGGTTGGATAACGTTCGGAACATCACGAAGTGATGACATTGGAAAGAAAGGCCCGAAACCATCTGTCAGCGCCTGAGGCTCTGAAGCGCCATCCTAAACTTGCTTCCAGCATTCTCCGATGTCGTCTGTGGAACCATGCACGGCATAAGTTCATGTTGGACATGGTGGTTGCTTCAACACGGCTAAGCCCTGCGCGAAGTCCTGAATCACCGATTTGGCAGAAGAAAACCACCTGTCCATCGGCGGCCATATGGATCGATCACCCTGGGGGACGCACCTGTTGGTTGTGATCATCCCATCAGAGAAAAATTGTATGTTCAGTATCCCATGGTTGGGGGCTCCCCACGATTCGCTGGTCGGATCCTTTCATAGCCTGGCAACGGCATAACTTTCATCTTCCACATGAAGCACAAGATACGGAGCCCTTTGCTCCCATGCAGTACCCCCTAAACTTGTGGATTCGCTGATAACAACTTGGGACAACCACGACAAAGCTGTCTCTGGCCAGAACCAAAGAGCTGATGATGTACCTTTGAAGATTCGAAAACAAAGAAACCAGTGAGTGGGCTGGAAAGGCGTATCCAAACATTTCCTCAAAAAATGCTGTCAAGGATGGGTCTGGGCATGAAAATCCACCGTTTCCTCATATCCATGGTTTCTTGGTCAATGAAAATCAACATGTGGGGGGTTCTCAAAATGGGGGATCCCATAGAATGGTTGGTTTATTGCTATAAATGGTTGATATTGGATTATTTGCGGGGGCCCCTATTTTGAGAAACACCCATGTGACGGTGATTGGTGTAGCACCGTCAAACCCACCAGCCCATGGATGACCGCCTGTCGGCCACCCATTTGGCTTGCTCTGGGGCGCCGGATCTGGGCGCCTTAGACCAAAAGCTCGTGGAAATGGTGAATGTGGTTTTGGTACAGGATGTAGGTGTTAAAGCTTTGGTACAACCATGGATGTTAGTGGATGTTAGTCGCGTATCTGCCATCAGGGATGTTGATTCTGCTGGCTGTTCTGTAAAATCAAAAAGTGAACAGTTGACGCTTGCGATGCATGGCTGCTAGGCTATAATCGACCTGTTCCGTAACAGCTGGGCCATGACCAGCTGGCTCAGTTGGGCTAATCACCAGTGGTGCGACCTTTGCCTTTCGAAAACCTGGGGTAACTCCCAGAGTCAAGCTCCAACCAATGGCATACGTTGACCAGAAACTTGTGGGCACACAGAGAACCGTCCTGTCATCTTCAAGTAAAAGCGATTTCTGCAGAGACTTTCACGAGATCCACAGGGATCCATAGTTCTGACGCCCAACATACCATCACAACTTGGGATGCTTGGATGCCATAGGTTTGCAGACAAGCTACCCCATCCCAATCCTGGATGTTGGCCTCTACGCGAAAAGCCTGGCCAACTGATTGGTGGAGTGGCTGCTTGAAAATCGAAGAAACTCTCAGAATTTGTTGACCATTACTGTTGATTGGCAAATCCAATTCCAAACGATTAAACAGATACATCTCTGGGAATTGAAGGCCGAAACATGCAGAGCTGGCGTCTGAAGATCTCTCGACCTTCGGCATAGGTTCATTTTCAACCATCCACGCATGGATTCTGCCCCCAAAAAAATTAGGGAGCTTTCACGCTTTGGGTGTACAACCAGGACAACCCGAGAACTTTCGCAAGTCTGGAATTGTGAAAATTGTCGCCACATCTGCAGGCACAGAAAAAATGTTGAGAAGGCAGTTCGCCAATGGTGTCACCCCACCATTTCTATCCATTTCTGTTGGTCATGGCATTCTCCCGCCGGTCCAACATTTCCCCTCAACATCCGGTCGGTGAGTTCTCAGCTCCCAGAGCTCAACAACTCGGCCTCTGGTCCCCAGCGCTCCCAGAAGGACGCTATCTCAGCACGCAGCAGCTCCTGGGTGGATCCGTGGATCCCTGGTTGGTAGTTGGTTCCGCCACCCCACAAATTTCAGTGAAGCAACCAAGCATCCCAAATGTTGGGGAAACGAAAGAATGTTTAAAACCACCAAAATCTCATCACCGTCACGATGTCTTAGAAAGTTTGCCGTTGTTCCCCCATCATTCACCATGATTTCACTATCATCCAAGCATCATTCACCATCACTATCAACCATCATTGACTATAAATCAAACATTCATCCACCATCACTGTCTTAACCACCATCAACCATCCCATCCACCATCACTTGACCACGATCAAGCATCCCACCCCCATCCAACCTCCCCTCCAAGCACCCTGGCAGTCCCGCCATCCCCTGCCTCCCAGGTAGGCTCCGAGGCCCAGCGATCCGCGAAGGCCGCGAGGTTATCGAAGCCACGGGCCGCCTGCCGGTGGCTATGAACCCCCCAAGGGAACCATGGGTTCAATGGCGGTGAACCCCCCATGGTGAGTGGTGGTTGATGGGGTTGGATGGGGGTTGAGGTTGGGGGTTGGGGTTGGGGGTTGGGTCATGATGGCTGAACATTTCGCACCTTGGCCAAGCGGCCTTTGGCCAAGTCATCAAGGCAGTTCTGCAGGTTGCCGGTGAATTGGTTGAAACGAGCCTTCCTCAGTCCCAGTCCCAGTGGCTCTAAGGCTTGCTGATTTCCACCTGACTTCGAACTGATGATCTCTTCGATCCTGTGCACTTTTAGGGGACCGACTCATATAGCATTTCTGTTTGTGGATGGTGATGATGGAGATGATTGATGGTTACTGATGCCTATGGTTGGTACATGGCTAGTGACAGTTGGTAGTTCTTTATGCTCTTTTACGGCTTTCGGACGCAATCGTTGCCAAAACCAGCACCCCTCAGTTCTCTCCCAAGGCCATCATCGTGTTCTTCCAGGGAAAAAAGGTGCTGTTGGGCAGGCTACAAACTTCCGGAGTCGCATTGACGCCATCAACGTCAATTTGAATCGGTGAGAACAAAAGAAGCAGCATATGATTCTTGGTGTGTTAGTTGTAAACTCCAACAATGAATCGTTATCGATCATCTGGCGATTTCACATTTGTCAGCCACTATTCCACCGTGTCTACGTTCCTCAACTGTTGTCAAGCATTGTAAATCCTGGGTGCCCATGAAGCCACGTTAAGCATTGTCATTCTTGGCCACAGGGGACCCGGTCAGCATCCACCAACACTCCGCCAGCTGCCACAGCTGCTCCCAGTGACTGGATCTTTCTGACCTTCTCAGCCTTTCGTTCCTCTGCGTTCTTTCGCCATTTGGTGACCACACGCAGAAACTGCTGCGACAGCAGCGCCACCAAAAAGAAAACGCCCAAGAACAGGAGCACTGGCACAGCGGATTGCTCCAGAAATCGGGGCAGCTCCTGAAGGCGGTTGCTTTGGAGGGAGCACCGAGGAATGACAGGGTCAAACGAAGGACTGGTAGATGGCCACCTGATTTTGTTGGGAGATTCACGGCCACCTTGATCATTGGTATCCCAACCGCTGCCAGATCCTCCATGTCGTTAGCTGCACGGTACACGTTGGATACACGGAGATACATGGAACGGAATAGAATCTACCGTCACGAAATGGCGCAAGCAACTGGGAAAGTGGAATCCCATCAATTGAATGAAGTGGATCGAAATGTGATTGTTGGATTATCACATGACGAGCAGTAAGGATAAACATCACGTGCTGCATCTGATTTCAATTCAAGTTAATCAGATCAGGTCTAATCTTGCCTCATTGAATGTAACACCGCGTCACTTGGCCGCACTCTGCTCTACCATATGCCATGCACACTCTCTGTGCTATTTCTCATATACATACACACAAGTGTTGATATAGTAACTAAGTGCGTGATTGACCAACCTGCTGGTCTCTGCCTTGAAATGATTGACCTACCTAGAAGGGAGCAACGGAGTCCCCCTTCCCATGACATTCATCCCCTTCTCAGGGCACTCGCCTCAGGCAACAGTCCGTTGTTGGGCCGTTCAGGCATCACTGGAGAAACCTCATCTGCCAATTGCCGAAGAATCCTCAGCTCCGGGTGCCTTTTGACCCTCAAAGTCGGTACATCCAAAGATGTGTGTGTGTGTGTGTGAGATGTGTGCGTGTGTGCATGTAGATGTGTATTTATGTATGTATGTATATACAGTATATGCATTTAACTTATATTCAAACCGATGGTCTATATTGTTGTGTGCACAGGTAGGCATGCCGTTGGATTTTCTCAATAGACAAAGTTGTGCATATATACGATATGCATGCATGCATGCAAATGTATGCATGGACACCTAATATCAGTGGGTCTGTTCATGTGTTCACATCTATTTGTACACATATACAATTGTAGATGGAGTAACCCTGCCAAAACTAATCCACGGTTGAAGGATGCCCAAGAAAGCTTAGGGACTACCACATCATTAAAGGCAAGCGGGGAAAATATGGGAATATAGGAGTGTCCATGGTGGATGGTGGTAGTAATTTATCCCCAAGTAGTGGGTGGTTTCCCTGTGATGACTTCGACTTCAAATGGTAACTGGTCCCATGGTGTCCCCTGCAAGCTGCAGCCTTAGATTGATCTTACACGCCTCGCAAGGGCGACAACAATGACTGCTGCTCCAAACACCACCTCTGCAGCTGCTTCTCCTACCTTTACTACTACTACTACTACTACTACTACTACTACTACTACTACTACTACTACTACTACTACTACTACTACGACCACCACCACCACCACCACCACCACCACCACCACCACCACCACCACCAGTAGCAGTGGTCCAAGTCGACCCCGGACTCCATCTCCGCGATTCCGCCAATTCCGCGACTGGAACTTCCCCAAGGCTCCCAGGCTTCTGCTGCAGTTTCATCAGGACGTTGGCCGATTCGCGTCCCAGCAACTGCTGCTGGTCCTCCAGCACTGCTTGCAACTCACCCAGCTGCCGGGAGATCAGCACCTGGAGTGGCGGGTGCCTACCGCAGGTGGTGAACTCCCTCAAGCAGCGTCCCAAAGTGAAGAACTCTCATGGTTTCTGCATCCATTTGGGTCTTCCCATGTCATATCATCATCATCATCATCATCATCATCATCATCATCATCATCATCATCATCATCATCATCATCATCATCATCATCACCATCATCATCATCATCATCATCACCATCATCATCATCATCATCATCATCATCATCATCCGCATCACCCAAACCCAGCAGAATCGAAAAAAATACACACTGCAACAAGCACTGAAGAACCAACTGCACCACATCTGGCCCTGCCGCCATCGCCGCACCTCGTCGTAGTTGGGCATCTTCTCCTCGGTGGGTCGGATCATCTCCTCCGCTCGCTGTCGCAAGGTTTCCAGCTTCTTGCCCAGGCCTCGAAGCGGTAACGCTGGGAGTCCATGGATCTGGCGGGGTTAGGCTTGGGGTTGGGGGCGTGATAGAGCCAGGGATAGCTGGGGGAAAGCTGTTGGATGATGTCCACAACTTGAGGCCGTTGACGAAAGCGAAAGAAAACCGAAGAGAAACTTTGATAGTGTGATGCAAAGACACCCCTTGAAAGTTTGACCCATGGTTCAGAAGGAGTCGAGCACAGAATGGTCAATGTCTTGATTGATTTGACAGAAGTCATAGAGTCTTATTCAATGCAATCATGGTTAATGTTGACTACATCAGGATCAGTCATTGTTAGTAATAGTCTGTGACAGTTCAAGATCAACCAGAACAGTGATATTGAATGGATACGAATGGTAAATGATGGTGAACTAATACTGAATGACGACTCCTATTAACCATGCACGATGGTCTATGATGGTTGACAAGTGTTCATGATGGTTCTTGCAAGCGATCTCAAAGTCCCAAGGAGGGGTCGCAAAGTCCACGTCAATATGGTCAACATCATTTGACTGGCAGCAAAGTGATTTGTTTGAATGTTACGTGATAGTGTTGCATAGTGCTATATTCCAATCTTTGAGTGTTGCATCGCGTTACTGTGGTTTTGAGAAAGGTCGATAGACGATGGAGGACGAAGGAAGCATGATGTTTTCTAAAATGAGGCGTGATATTCGTACATGGTGTTTTTTTGCCGCCTAATCCTGCTGCTGTTATCGTCATTGTCGTTGGCGCTGTTGGATGCTGTTGGTGTGTTTTTTCTTCATCTTTCCCTTCTTCTTCTAATTTTTCTTCTTCGTCTTCTTGCTCTGGTTGGGTCTGTTCGTCCTCCTGCTTCTCCTACTGATGCTGCTGCTGCTATTGTTGGCATTCTTGTTGCTGCCAAGGTGAACAAAGCAAAGGCTTCTTTGAGAACATGCCAAGATCATGGATCGCCTCTCCCATTAATTAATCATCAACCTCTGCCAAGCATAATGATTGAAAATGATCACAGAAGGTGGTTTGATGGGTCAAACGAAAGCTAATTCCTGGCAAGTCTCCTTCCAGGACAGTTCCGATGTTTCGATTCGATTCTGAAACCTCAGTTCACTAAAGCTTTGAGAAACAGGGAACTCATCTGAAAACATGGTGCAGAAATCAACCTTCTTATTTCCAAGCGTGAAATTCCAGCATGGATTGTCCCACATGAAGCTTAACCTGAAAGAAATGCCTATCAGCTCGGTTCTCATGCCCAATACCGGAGGCACTGCAAAGCAATTCAACAGAACAGGGATGAGACTTGGGCCGCTTGAGCCGCTTGGGCCGCTTGGGCCGCTTCCGGCTGAGGCACATAACGTTCTTCTTGGAGCTGGCTTGCCACGAGATCCGCATATGTCGCGGAGTCGTATTTCAGGCTCTCCCCATCGCCATCCTTCCAGCGGTCCGTTGCTGAATCCGGCTGACCCCAGCAACTGATTTTATACCGGAAGCTGATCCCATACGGGAGGGCTCTTACAACAGGGAACCCTCAAAATGGATCAAAATGGTTGGTTTGTTACTATACATGACTATCAATGATGATTTGGGGGTGCCCCTATTTTGAGAAACCACCAGTAGTTGTACTCGAAACTCATGAAATCTGAGGCCCTGATGGTCCACCAGTGGCTTCACTACATCGCTCATCTGCGCTTCGTTTCAATTTCTTACCAAAATCATTCCACTTTGGAGCTCAGTGCAGTGCTGGAGGCCTTCATAGAGATATGCTTTTGGAACCGCTGTCCACAAAAGGTGGCGGTTTGGGTGCCTAACTTCATCAAGACACCCCAATTACAGAGCCAAATTGTCTCCCCATCAACCCGAGGTCGAAATCAACTGATTCATGGACCACCCAGTGCATCAACATCCGATCTCAGAAGCCACTGCACTCGGTCCTGGCTCTGGTCGATCAACCCAGCTTTCCGCAAAAAAATGGCCCAGCAGAGCAAAATGAAATCCAAGGACCAACCCAAAGCACCAGTCCATCGCCAGAACTGTCTCCTCAGCAACTAGGATTGGGGGGAACACTGCGTCACCCAGGGACAGTGCATCAGTGTGTATGCATCATGTACAAGCACGTATGAACTATAGATATCGATATGATTGTGGATTGATGTTTGTAAATATGGATGTTTATGTAGGTATGCATGTGCAAATATACAAACAAAAACGTCGATTTTATTCTTTGTGTGTACAAATATTCATTTTATCTAAAAATATGCTCATATATGCATTTCTCTATTCACAAAGGCGTCCCAATTTCTCCGGGTATGTACCCATTTACCTAAATATGAAGATAGAAATCTTTGAGTCCACATGAAAATATACATCAATGCACATGTATATATATATATATACACAAATCTACATGCATACAAAAAAATACATTTAATGAATGTATGCATATGTATTTTTATCAACATCATATACATATTTGTTTGTATGTATCAAATAACGTATACACATTGATCGATGGGAAGAGATGTATTGAGAGAAAAAAAACAAAAGAGAATTGGCAGCGGTTCCAAAAAGCTGGCATGACCTCAAAAAACAAATCATCACATACGCGCAATGGTCTACATGCAGTATGTTAAGCAGAAAATTGGTTTGATTTGCGTTGAAAGAATTTCAATCGTGGGAGGTTTGGGCGCGGGAATCTGCTGCGAAACCTTCGATTAAACATTCTGTCACAAAAGGATAAAGTTTTCAAAAATAATGCCAACGGGTCCCTGGAACCAAAGAAACACATTTTGCAGGGCGTCGAATACGGGCCGAAGACACACATTACCATGCCATTACAGGACATTGCGGTGCTTTCTGTTCTATTCCGATACTGTATTTAATATGTTCAGATGCGCACATACATGTATTGCATGCTGGTACATGGTTACCTAGTCATCTGCATACGTACATGCGTATGAGCATTAGTACATGGGTGGAATTGGATCCCAGCGACTCTCGCATGAAGCCTTCCTGTCGTACAAACTCCATTTCCAGTTCGTCATCATCTTCTTCCATCTCGAGATCATCCTCCCACAGCTCGCTGTCGAACATCAGTGCTGTCTCATTATCCTGCAGAGTGACGTCCATATGTTCAGAGACTGACCCGGGGAAGGTGCTTGGCAAATGTCACAGACTGGGAGATCATATATGAATAAACCCATATTTAACCCCCTATATCCGAATGATCTTGATGGTAAATCACCATTGATGGTGAGAATAGTGGTGGTTTCGTAATTGCTATCCCTTTGACAGCCATAAACTGATGGTTTATCAACTGGTCGAGAACTGGTCCATCGATCAGGATTGATGGCTATGATGCTTCCCTGGCTGATCTGTGGCCCTGAAACAATGGACCCCGAAACACCCAGAAAGCACCATAGCAATCAATCCTACCATTTTGGTGGATTTGTTCAGAAAGCACACTACCAATTCGGGGCTACACCAATGAGCTGGAAAGTTGTTCAGCGAACAGTTGAGACTCTGAAACCTCATGTGTAGGTTCTGTTGAACATCACCAATTCCTCTCACCCTGTGTTTTGCAAGCAACATCAACCAATGCTCTTCAAGATAGAACATTGCAAATTCTTGTGGGCAGCATTGTCAGATTCAAGCATCCTACACCTGAAACCGAAAACCCTTCTTTGGACTTCCCCTTTTTTGACTTTTCTCGCCTTGTGCCAATAGTTTCTGCAACAAATGGTTCAGGTGAAAGCTCACCCCATGTTTAACAAGTTCCTTTGCAAACTCCAGCAGTAGCAAAACGGTTCACTGTAAGCAGCTTATAGCTTAGGACCCCTGTTCTTCCCTGGTTGAGAATTAGGAGAAATCCCTCAGCCGCAAGTGGGAGCCAAGGGGAAGTAGCGGTGTTTCCTTTGGTGCTTCAGGGTGCTGGGGACGCAGCCTTTTTTGAGCATAGCCCACCTTTTGGTGTAGCTTGGTACCTAACCAACCCGGCTTGGTGTAGCCGGACCCAGCACAGGGGACGCCACTTCGAGGATACCGACTCCAACGAGTAGCGCGAGCTGGTCCTCGTCGCCGAGATGACTGGGTGCCTGGCATCGATGAATCGATGATGGACTGAAGGTGATCAATGGCGGGTGATTGATGGTTGGTTGACCTTAATCAATGGTCACAATGAATAATTGATCACTGGACGGGTGGGATATTATTTCTCAACCTGGTTGGGTAATTGTTGGTTGGTTGATGGTCGGTAAATGTTAGTAGTGGCTTCTTCCCTATGTTTGTTCCTAAATTGGATTAACGGTGAATAATGGTTCAATACTGATTCATGATGGTTACCATGGTTGATTTGTGGTGATTGAATGTGATTGATGCTGGTCAATGCTGGTTGATCGATGATGATTTATTAAAAATGGTGCGCACTTGAGTGTAACGTGTAACATGATGGTTGTCAAAAATGCTTGGCCGCTGAAGAGAGAACTCATGGCTGGCTGGTTGACGAATGGGCTGATTAAAGGCTGAGTGATTCCGGAGATTTGTAGATTTGAACCGTCTGTGAACAGACCATTTGAACCCAACTTCTGAGAACTGCTCATGAAAACTACTACAGTTGAGCCGGCGATTTGCCAAAGCGGTACGACAGGGAGAAAGTGGTTGTACTCTTGGGAGTTGAAGCCGTCGGCGAACGTCACAAGAAACCAGTTCTGGAACCCATGTCTTACTGTAAATGGGAGAGAGGCCAAGTCTCCTGGATTTTGTGTGAGAAGTTGCTGGTATCTCCAGAACCCGCTGCTTAGAAGAAAAGGTCAAGGTCCGTCCACTTCCACCAACGCAACGATGCCCTAGTTGAATTATTGATCGAACCACTGGTTACTACCAAACTGGATCATACATCATACTCGATTCTATTGGGTATCATTGGCCATGATCCTTATTTTTGTACCATCATTGTCCATACATGTCCATCCTTCATCCTTCCTATTCTGCTCAGGATGCCAACAGGGGCACCCCCCACCCTTCCCAGGGGCGTGCCACTGATCGCAGGCCTCAGCCACCTCTTGTTTGAGTCGCGATTTCAGCCAACCTGGTGGAGGGTGGCAAAGTTCCCTCTTCGGATCCAGGAGGAAGTCTCCACGGCTTACCCCAAGCACTCCTTGTTGCGCACACCAACAACCAACCAATCAACCAATCATCCAACTAACCAACCACTCCAGAAAGTGTGAGAATCCTGAGGTATTTGATGATTTGCGACAGCAAAGCTTACCCTCCCGCAGCCTAAAAGCTAGACTCTTTGAAGGAACGGGCATCCCACAGCTCTGAGGGTCCGACAGTAGTCCTTCCTAACCAACTGGTTGAAAATTGTTTATTGTTGAAGACTGGTTGTTATCCAATATAACTACTCCTTTTCGCTGCAATCCCACGCTACTAACCAGGATAGCCATTGTCACTGACCATTCATCTTCTAGAATCAATCGTTAAATGTCATCATTAACCATTATCAGCCACTGTATACGACTAGCTTTGACATAAGTAACCATTGCCAGCCATTATATAACCAGCTATCTAGGCCTTAGCAGTGTCTAAGGGCGATTATTAGGCCCATTAGTAGCCTTTGCCATGATTAGCCAAGGCCAGTATCAACCATGACCCACTACTTTTGGGGTGCAATTATACATACTGGGGCCATGAGTAGCTATTAGTAGCTGCCATGAGCCATGAGTAACCATTAGTACAGAGAGTAGCAACCATTCGTAGCTACTAGTAGCCATTAGTATAGCTATTGGTAGCCATTAGGTAGCCATTAGGTAGCCATTAGGTAGCCATTGGTTAGCCATTAGTATCGCCATTAGTACAAGGTGGGGCCCCCTAAATATAAGTTGATTAATAAGCCATTTATATAATTATGGTTGTATCTACCATAACTATTAGTTGCGACATTGGTCGGCCATTACATTGGTAGCTATATGGTATAGTAGCTATATGGTTAATAGTTATATCTACCATAACCATTACTATCGGCCATTAGTATCGCCATTGGTAGCCCTGGTTCATGGCCGGTTGATGACCACCATCGGCGCCCGGGCTCCATTCCCAGGGGCCCCCGAAACTGGGCCTCGCAGGCCGTAGCGAGCAACACGTGGCCGCCGACCTGGGCGCCGCCCTTGTCATTCAATGGATCTGGATACAAATATGTATATTTAAATATATATATATATACATATTTATTTATTCATTTATTTATTTATTTATTTAAATACATGTACATCATATCAATAACATTATCAATATCATTATCATTATCATATCATGTCATATCATATCATATCGAATCAACATAAAATACACATCAAAAGCAATAGATATACTGTGTATGCAATTGATATATGATTTATGTATATGATATGATATACACAGGGTGGATATTGCAGAAATACACGGATTACATTGGTTTCATGCAGTCCTTCCCTACAACCGAGCAGTGATCCGTACAACAAATGCGAAGCGTTGCGTATTCGAAGCGCGACCAGCGTTGTTCGAAGGGCGAGGCACGGCCGCCAAAAAGGCGCACCGCCAACCTTTCGCTCCACTGAAGCACAAACCATGAGACGCTGCACAATCAGCATCATATATATATATATCAATATATATAGATATATGTATATATATATATGTATATATATATATAGCCACATATAGCCTATGTATGGATGTATGCTTATCCTATGCGGCCTATGCGCTATGCTTATGCTGTCAAGCAAGACAAGCAGCTAGGTCAGGGGACTGATCACAGTCACACGAGTCAATGCTGTTGGTCGGGTTCATCCATGATGACAGGCTCGGCTGCTGCAATGGTGGGGTCGGGGAGCGATGGCCATTCCTTCAAGGTCGCATCCCATCTGCACAATTCCAACAGTGTGAGCTTTGCAGGCGTGGATCTCATTGGATCTTCTATGCAATTAATATAGGCTCAATATAGGTGGTTTCTTAAAATAGGGGTACCCCCCGATCATCCAATGTTAAGCATCTTTGGCAGTAAACCAACAGAATATAGGAAACCACCATATAGGTGATAGTAGGCACGCCACCCAGACGACCGTTCATTCTTGGTGACAAGTTTTGGCGGGCACATGGCCCATCAGACTCTAAGGAGATCAGCAGAGGTGCTGATGCTGCGTTTGCGCAGCGACTGCCGCGCTGTTGAGCAACAAGTCATGTTGAAAATAGCCTGGGAGTCGTAGTAATGGGGTGCAATCACGCCAAAACAAGAAGATAAGAGCTTCTGAGCTGAAGAGCGCACGCAGCAAGGTATGGTCGCAGAGTCAACAGAAGATATGTCAAAGAGAGGCGCATGCAACCTTGACAATTACAATTCAAAGTCCCAAGTGCGTTTTTAGTCCGGAGGGAGAAACTTATTATGAGGTACACGTGCAGAATGTCTTCAGAGTATGTCAAAGCATGTGTGTATATCAAAGACAAGATCCAAAAAAACTGGAGTGATGAGTGTGTATTCTCAATGCAACCAACCGAGGTTGGTGGGACGGCCCCAAGATGGAAGTGTGACAAACATATGACATTGAATGAAGATGACCAGTTGGGTGGGCTTTTAGACTTGGAAATCATCCAATTTGGGTGATACTTTCGAGCAATACCCACAAAATCCCAACAGATCTGTGCATAGCCATTGCGGCCAAATTTGGTGCTGAAGAAATGTCTGAAGTTTCAGCTCCTGCAGAATCATCATTTTGGGGTAGTTTCGGGTACCAGGATTTGTGGACTCCATGTTCTGTTCAAGCGCACTTTGACAGGTGAACATGCTCTGAAATATGCATACCGTTGTTGAATATCACTGTGTAGACCCAGGCCCAAATTTATAGCTATAGCATATCAAAAGCAATATTCGCTCAGAACTAGTCAACGATTGGTCACAGAAATAGTGTACAACAAAGCAATATTCCATATGGCAATGTTAGATAGCAATCCAGACATTACTGAAGTCCGATGATATCATCCAACACCAGCGAGCTTCGGCCCTGAAGCAGTGGATTTCTCACGATCTACTAGAGCCACGTCTGATCCACACTCGGAGGCTGATTGGTTGTTGCTTATCTCCTACTATGACCAATGATTCACGTCCATTATCAAATATCAAGTGCTGACAATTGATAATGACAAAAATTGTCCAATGCTTGGTGGTCATCACCATGAGATCAACATCAATCACAAGCATGAAGATGATCACAAGCACCATGAACCATGAGATCAACCATGAGATCAACATCCACAACCAGCCATGGCACTTCGACGGCGACCCACCCAGGCGACAGGGCCTGAAGGTTGCCGCACGTTGCGCACGTTGCCGGGCTCAGCTGGCTGCCTGGGATGCGGCTGGCCAGATCTCGCCGTGGTTAAGCGCTATGGTGGGTGAACTGAACGTGGACTAAGCTATGGTTAAGCTATGGTTAAGCTATGGTTAAGTAACTAAGCCTGATTACACCAGGGTCAGTAGGATGAGTGGCAGCTTCGCTTCGGGAAAAGGCAAGTGCCGCTCGGCCCTCCCGTTTCGAGACGCATCTGAGTCGTGTTTCTGGGCCCAAGCTGGGCCACATTAAAAGTTTCAACGAGCACTGTACGCTGGCGGCACTCCTTGCACTCAGTGATCATCATGGACTTTCAGGTGCATGGTGCTCAGCCAGTGCGCATTCTGTGCTCTTTGGAACAAGACTGGGTGAGGAGATGGGGTGAGCAGGTGCCTGTGGTAATGTTGGTTGACAAACGTGGACAAGCGTAAAGCAATGGTCAATCTTGGTGAATCATGGTCAAGAAATGGTTGACAATGGGCAAATAACAGTTCCACAGTGAATGATGTTGCCATGGTCTGAATGCCATTCTGCGTGTCAAGACGTAGAACTCTGGTTGAAAATAAATGTCAAGTCATCGATCCTAGATTACATCGTTCATCATCCCATCTACCCCAGAATTTGCCCACTCAGAGAGCAATTCAAGCTGTGTCACCCGTTTCTGGTGCAACCTTGGGCAATACTCGTTCCAGGGTTTGGAAGAATTTTGTCATCTTGATCTTGGTCTTGAAGGAGGTCAGTGATCTCAGAGCCATGGTCAGACGGATGTCCGGTATGTGTTTCAAGTGGATCTTCATCTCAGGCTCGCTCCACCCACTGGAGCCTAGAAAGAGGAGCTTTCTCAAGTATGTTTGCGCATATCCCAAATCAACCTTAATTTCAAATCTCTCGACCATATCATCCATGATCTGAAAATCCTTCACTTCAGGCTTTTCCAGCGATGAAAGGAAAGAGTTGCACAGACCAACGTCTGGCTTCAAGCCCAAATCTCGCACCTTTTGAAAGAGCTCAATGGCATCATCAGATGTCTTTGTCCTGGCATTCTTCACTGCTCTTAGGGCTGTCGTAGCATGGCCATTATCAATTTGGACATTCGAGTCTCTCATTTCGTCCAAGATTTGGCTGGCCCTTGCAAAGTCACCAACCTCAGCTGCTGCCACCAAACGGGCTGCTCCCAGCGTATGTTCCAAGCCACATTCACGCATTGCCTCCTGAGCCACTTCATTTGCCAGGTCAGCCTGTCCTGATTTGGCATAAAGCTTTACTGCCAGATTGTAAGTGGCTAGATCCTTGGTAAGGGAGTTCTCACACAATTTCTCGTACGCCAGGGTTCTCATGGCCGCTGTCATGTAGGCATTGAACATGGGAGTCTTGTAGCTATAACAAAGATTGAACAGCTCCTGAACTTGCCTCCAGTCCCCTCTTCTGCCTGCCCGATTGAGCTCCACCAAGAGGTTCTTTTCCTCCTTGGTCAGGTGATGTTCCCGCCGATCCGTGCTAGATGCCGGAGTATGCATCTGCTTTTTTCGCCAATAAGCTGCGAAACCAGCACTGACACCACCATGGAGTCCAAGCAATGGCAGAAAGGCAGTGCATAACCCTGCAAGAAGCACAGCCATCCAGCTGGAGCTATGCTGCACCATGGCTTCCCTGCTTGGACGAAGCGATTTTGCAACGTTCCCTTAAGGTGACGGTAGCACGCGTAGATATTGAAGTTGGTCTCCCCAACTCCCCATATTTGTGGGGAGCTTTAGAAATCAAACATATATGTCGACAAGTCTGGGCTCAAGGAGAGGTGGATACCGCAGATGGCTTGGGTCATTTGACGCCTCAAAGCATGGCGAATCTCAAGATGAATCATAAAACGAAATGGAATGAGATCGTATCATTAGGTACGACATGGATCTACCATTACTATGTGAGTATGTCCCTATAGCTGGTTAGTTTCCCTCTTATCAATGATCATTTGGGGATAGTTGGGGGTACTACCATGGCTATGGACAACTGTCATGGTCCCACGATGATCTACCGGTCAACCCGGTCGCCTGGCGCAAGGGCTGCCAACAAAGGTCCTCGGCAGCTGAACGTTGCACTAGTGGCTTCAACTGCTAGGGGATCCATTGGATGGCTGGGGATCCACCGGATGTGTAGCTGGGCCCCAACCACCTCTCTTGCGAACCAAACGGTTGACCATCCGTGGAAGGATCTGCCGTACTGGCCGCTCCCGGGCTGGGCTGCGATGGCTTGGTGTTCACAGCTATCAACAAGCCGATGAGATCCACTACTCAGCCAGTTGTCCAACAGTCAAATCAACATGGATCAACCTATTGTTCAACTTGGAGGGGTCCCGTTCAGATGTGGACCCCTTACCCCCCACCTCACATCGTTTTTGGGCCATTCTATGTCAGATTTCCCGCAGTCGGAGTCCCGGCCTCCATGTGCTCTTCGTCACCTGCGGAAGTGCCCAGAACCTTCCCCATGATGAGCACAATCACTTGCCGATTTTCTTGTGATTTGAATGGCCAGGGGTTGAATGATGGTGTATGATGATTACATAATGGTGAATTATGATAGTAGTAAGAGTCAACTCAATGGTAACAACAATGCTAGTGGAAACCAATGGTAGTTGCAATATTCAAAAATAGAAATGAAAGTGGTGAATTGCAGGAATGATGAGGAAGGAAACAATGATGATGATAGCAATTACGTAGTAGATAAGAGTAATCATGGCAATAACTGTTAAGAGAATTGCATTGACCATCATGCGTTCTTGACATAGAATTGTGACCGCCACTGAATGTATAAACCGGCCACCTGCATACCAGAACAGTAAAGTATACCTTGTCGTACTAGCGT